>OX579656.1:125884-298200 GCA_951230895.1 Carpatolechia fugitivella | reverse complement strand
CAAAAACACCGCCACATAATAAATTATCTGCGGAGAAGTGTAACACATAGCCCCTTTTAGATACAGTCTGGCGCGCCCTGAGCTACCTTGTCACCTACACCAAAGATGATGCAGGTCAAAGATAAAAGAGACATGTTTCAAAGAGATCTGTCCACCAGGTCCAGCCTGAACTACCCGAGCCCAACAAAGCGGAGATGCGGATGCTGTACGTCACGGGTCCGTGCATCGCGTTGGGGCTCCAAGTCCTGTTCTCCATCACCGGGCTGGCGCTGGTCTTCCACGCGGCCAGGTTGCTGTACTGGAACTGGATCTGCTCCGACGGCCGCGCCATCGCCTTCCACCAGTCCGAAGATGAGAAGAAGTCCTCGCTTGACGTAGATGTACCTCTGATGAATATTGGGAGATAGTGTTTTGGGATTTTATTGTACTTTTGTAAATACTCGTTTTAGGTTTACTGGAAGATTAATTAGCGCGAGAAAGTCGGCAATAGGGAAGCTTTTATAAATGCCAGTGGCTGCTACTGCTTAATTGAAAACTCGAATGTATTCTATAAAGAATGGAGTCGATAAGAAGAAAGATAATTAATTCCACAGTATATATGGCAGCATCTCTCTCGTACACAAGCGCGAGGCGAATATCCCCCACCATATTTTACGAGCGCTCATAAACCGTTGAAACTCTGACGCACTGTCGTCTTTTGTAAACGTACCTAGGTATTCCAAACTAGTGGTTAGTCTTATAGCATGATTATTAAAGGAGCAACTGAATGGTTTATTGAACTGAATGGTTTATTGAACAATTTAAGAAGAACGCTATTGAAGTTGTAAGTCATAAAAAACCCGATTGTTAAAAATCACAACTATTCGCAAACCACAAGTCGTAAAATATAAACGTACCATGATACGAGTATGTTTTATTGCTTTTCTTTTATGCTCTTTAAAAATTATATATTACGAGTAATGTATTAGAAAAGAACCACGAACCTTGATGGTTCTAAACATTTAGGTTTGGCTTTGTATAGTAACAAGTTGGGACTCTTGGAACTTATACAACGCTTTTACAATAATCCTACGCTGGATATAGGTCTATAAGGTAATTTATTTAGATAATATGATCCAATACAAAATAAATATTATAGTTTAAGATGTTCTACAAACGCACGTGTAGAATAGAAATAGAACGAAAGTGAGAAATTAGATCATTAGTGACATAGTGCGTGGCGCGAGGAACAGCCATGACATCGCGTCTACACCACTCCAGAGAGGAGAGTCAGGGTAATCGGGACCATAGGAAGGGAAATACTCGAATTAACAGTAAGTGCTTAAATAAATACAAGAGCAATCATTTAATTAAACAGACAATATTAACTATATTTATTATTATTGTTGTTTATCTTTTATTTTTATTTTTATATATAAATCTCGATATTTATAACTTTAGAACACAGAAGAGCCACCTATTCATAGAAAAACTGTTCTAAGCGTGTTAACTTTATTCTACTGGTATAATTTTATTATGGCTTAAAAGTATTATGTTAGTTAAATAAAATTGTAGATAATTATTAGGTGTAAGCGAATAAGGATTACTTTGTAAGTAGAGCAAAAATAATGTGATATCTTACGGTTATGTAGCATTTTGTGAAATAAAGAAATTTATTATTGATCGTGGTAACATTATAGATTATAATTTTCCTTATTTGTGACACTATTTAATGCTACGCAAAGATATATTTTTTCAGGAGACGTTTACTTACATAAGAAACAATAAAATATAACATTTACTAACCTTATTTATTACTAGCGGTCCGCCCGCGGCTACGCCCGCGTTATGTAAGATTTTCCCGTGGGATTAGGATTTCTTCCCGTAAAAAGTTTTCGGGAAGAAATCCATACATCCATACATTCAAACATCCAAACATCCAAACATCCATACATCCAAACTTCTAAACATATAAACATCTAAACATTTAAACATCCAGACATCTAAACATATGAACATCTATACATCCAAACATCTAAACAGTCAAACATCCAAACACCCAAACATCCATACATTTAAACATCATAACATCCAAAATCCAAACATCTAAACATCTAAACACCTAAACATCTAAACATCCAAACATCCAAACATCCAAACATCCACACATCTAAACATATAAACATCTATACATCCAAACATCTAAACATCCAAACATCCAGACATCCAAACACCTAAACATCCAAACATCTAAACGTTCAAACATCCAACCATCTAAATATATTTTCACATTTATTATAATATTAAAGTAATCGCATCGTAAGAATGCCGTCCTGACAGCTGTCATACACATTTCTGTCTCTTTTGCACCCTTTTGGTTTTCACTTTTCATATTTCCTGCCTGCTGTCAGGACGGCATTCTTACGATGTGATTGCTATAGTGTGATAGTGTCATCAATTAGTGCCTAAATACAAAGTTTTATCGAGTCATTTTCGATAATGACGAACTTCCATACAAACTTTCATCCCTTATTTCAACCCCTTCAAACCTTTTTATCGCGACAAAAAGTAGCCTATGTCCTTTCCCAAGCTCTAGTTCATCTATGTACTAAATTTTATCAAAAACCGTTCATTGGTTTAGGCGTGAAAGCGGAACAAACAGAGTTACTTTCGCATTTATAATATTGGTAAGGATAAGGAAGTAAGGATTTACCGGGTTATTTTCACCGATTTAGCACTCGCGCACGTAGCGTACGGTTGATGAGTGAGTGAATTTAATTCAACCGAGATTATTGAACATTTTCCGTAATTTATACCTTTCTATGGTAGATCATTCATTCAACTTTATTTTAAGTAGGATTTTAGACCGTATAAGTTATTAAGTATTTATATACAGCGTAGAATTTTATTGCGTAAAAATAGGGAAGAGTACATAATAATGATACGGATCCTTATCATACACATACAACGGGGGTAGTCAGGACCCTCAACAAACTCAGACGAAGGGTCAGATGGCCGTGTTGGAGTTCCCATGGTATATTAATGTGAAGAAGAAGAAGAAGAAGAAAAGACATTCATTTCTTATCCTGTGTATGTTTAATTGCGCAATAAAGTGTTATAAATAAATAAAAGTACGTTGTGTATGTGTACGATATAATATGTTCAAAATAAATATTACTCATTGGATCATACTCATACACCGCATCGGGCTTCTAGACCAGATCTTGGCGGACTATTCGTAAATTGACTTAGAATTATAGTAAATATCCCGTATCTATATTAATAAGATTTATAATCCATTTTATGTTTCAAAATTAAATATTATGTTGATAAAGAGTCGTCGTGTTATGCATTGCGGTTGGTCCACACCTGCCAGCTGTGCGAGGAGCGATGCTTGAACACCGGCACGCGCGTACTAAAACAATATTACGATTTATAACAACAAAAAATATTAAATAACTTTAAAATAAAAATAATACGTAATTAAATTAATATCACGGCTCACGCCTGACGTGCTAGTCAAGCACTGTAATATCACGGCTTACGCCTGAAGCTAGTCAAGCACTGTAATATAAGTCTGAATGACTTCTAATTAATTGGCTTTGGCTAAGCTTCGTGCAGTCTCATCAACAATGTCCTATGCTTTTTGGAGAACAAGTCCGCGCCCGGTTTATTACCACTCTGGTAGAAATAGCGATATGGTCCGTCAAAAAAAAGCCTTTTGGATTCTCAAATACAGTAGTACCTACCTACCTACTATATCACTATTTCCAACAGTGATTGATCGCTTAACTCTCTATACGGAGGTTCCGTGGAGTGTAGAGTCTCTGTCACACAAAAAAAAATATCTTTGTGAGATTTTTAGCTCGGTTAGGATTAGGATATTGCAGACTGAACCACCTTATTTTCCGAAAAGGAAGATGATTCCGTGCTTCGGAAGGCACGTTACGCAGTATGGGTACCGGCTGTTATCTACGGAAGCTCGCGAGCCAGTTCTTTGGCCTTTGGTGGCGACTCTATAATGCTGATACCAGTGTTTGTGATGTCAGGTTGTCGACCGTGAGGTAAAACACCCCAGTCTTATCAGAAACAGTATTGGATATTGCGCTAAGAATCTACGAGGTTCGGTAGTTAAATTTACGAGTTTTTCGATTTTTACGAGGTGAAATGTAATCCTCGTTCATGTCGCAAATCTCGCATTATAAGAGTTTATTAGCAGGTTTTGGTAAGAGCTACGAGCACCAGCCAGCTGTGTACCACTCGCTATTTTATTTTATAAAAAGAAATAATGACATATATAGGTAGTACACCACAGTCCACACCGGGCTGCAACACCTTTGCGAAATTTTCGTTTATCGGGATGATAGTTGTTGTTAATCCACACGATACAGAGAGATATCACTTTTTCCCACAGTAAGGCTGGCGTGGTGCGTTCCGTTGGGAATTTTGAGCCTGATATGCGCCTGCGTCTTGCTGGCGATTGATCCCGTGCAGATTATGACAACCAAAGTAAGTATTACGAAGACAAAAACAACTCTGGTAAAAGTTTATTGCACACACATGCCAAGACAGAGTATGCCATAGTGGCTAGGGCCGCTCACTCCTGTCCGGGAAGACGCGGGTTGGGTCCCCATCACTTACCAATGAGTTTTCGTATTTCGAATTCAAATACATTTATTCGACGCACAAACGGTGAAGGAAAACATCGTGATGAAACCTGACATTCCTGCAAGAAATTCAAATGTTATTGTGTGTGAATTCGACAAACCCTCACTGGACCAGCGTGGTCGACTATGGTCAGACAGATCTCTGTGGGGGACGTACATAGATGAGCTGTGAGATGATATTTAAGGGCGCCGTATATTAATTGTATATTAGTTGGTTATAATATCCTTGAAACGCTCTAAAAAGCACAAAAGGCAATGTTACTAGGTATATAGAGATTCCGAAATCATCCTTGGGGCGGGCGTGGTCCACCTTTTGGACCACGTGAACCACGCCCCAAAATTTCAGTAAAATTTGTTACCTAGATTTATATTTACAATAAAGATTTCATTTCATTTCATTTCACATCTTTATTTAATAGTCTTCTCACTTTATTTCCAGACTATGAAAGTGCGAATGGACTCCATGGTCCACGATTTCCTCAGCCGTCCCATGGAGGGTCTCCGCGTGACGGTCTCTCTGTTCAACGTCACCAACGCGCCGCGGTTCCAGGCGGGGGAAGACCAGGTCCTGAGGGTGCAGGAAGTCGGACCCTTCACTTACAAGTGAGTCAGCATAGACAGCGTATACCTCGGACTAACCAACCCCGAGGGGTATAGCTCTTCTCCACAGATTCCGCCCTTGTGATCTAAGTGATGTACCTAATAACATCCTATGGAAATAAATAATTTTGACTTTGACTTTGACTTTAAGGATTAACCGGATCTCTCGTTGCCTATAATTTGTATGCAGATAGAGATCTAGCAAACTGGACTGATAAGAACATAGCCCAGCATTAATGCTTTGCTTGCGTTTCGATTCGCGTTCTATTTAAAATAGAGTTTTATCAAAATTAGCTCAAAAGCAATAAAGATGGCCGCCATCTTGTTTTTTTTTTTTCATTTTCAACATTATGTATGTACGCAATGTTTTTTTTGTAAAGAAGGCGAATTATTCATACTGTTCAAATTTGATTCCTTTTTAATGCTGGCAGGATATATAACATCATTGGCAGGTAGGCATTTTGCTGCTACTACTTGTTATGATTTCTTGATTTAGTAGTTTTAAAAATCACGAGCAAATATCGCTGACCAATAACAACATAGAATATGATTCAAGATTTTCGTAACAAACCCGTAAAGTGTGACAATTTTAGTGTAACAACGTACAACTCAACTTACGTACAAATCAACTTACTTGATGATTTTGAAAAAAAATTCTCTGCTGCGAGATTGAACGATTGTGTAAAGATTTAACTTGAGTTAAAATTTTATAATATTATTATGGGTCGTATGACCCTCGAGTTTTATAAGTGTTTCAATAAAAATAATTATTTATATTTGTTGGGTTTTAAGTTTCATTATCAACATCAACATCAACGGCCCGTTACAGTCCACTGCTGGCCTATGAGCCTCCTCCACTTAAGTGTTTGGTTTTGCCATAATCTCCACGCTTGGCAGGCGGGTTGGAGATCGCAGATTAAAAGGTTACTGTATCAGAGAGCGCTGCTGCCCGTTCCCTGTTCAATCTCTAAATCGCCTCTTACGACACCCACGGGAAGAGTAGGGGTTGGTGACAAAATATGTATTCTACTCTGCCGTCACCACATGGCTGAGTTTCATTATATCAGCGACTATTTTTCCTTAAATCAAATTACGACAATTGTCTTAATTTGACCGCCTCAGTTTTTGCGCGCTAGTGACACATCTACCTCACTTTATATTATATCACACAACATATAATATCATTGGATGTTCGTTTCGTAATACATACTGCGGAGAAAATAGAAACCAATTCCTTTCCTCGATCACAAATTCCAAATGTTTTTCTTATGGCGTAAATGCGCTGTAGTAAAAAAAGTTGTAACTTAAGATGTCGTTTGTTACATCAAAGTATTAGCCTTCCTCAAAATTGGTCAAAGTGTGCTACTCGCCCTGCGTTCCGTGACGCGCTGAAATCGATTAAAGCACCCGTAATCGCGTTCCGAATTACTGTCAGCTGCTGTCAAAACTCATACGTTTTTTTGCTTTTCTAATCGCTGACAGCGCTGAAAGTCTGATTCGGAATGCGCCCTCGTAATGTGTACGAGTAGGTAAATATCAAAAGGCGGTAAGTCCGCCACTCCCAATAGATTCTAATAGGTTGTTTTTAACGTTAGTCTTTTTCAAATCAAAGTCTTTTGAAATTTACCTACACAAATAAACATTAGTTCGAAAGTACTATTATTCTTAACAATAGCGCCATCAGAGGAAGAATAAAAACTACACAAATTTTTAATATGAATAATACACCTTAACTCGTAAAGACATGTTTTTATGAATTTTTTATGCAGTACGAGTAATGGCTCCTTACTGAAGGGTCGCGGAAACAATCAACAACAAACTTATGCAGTACGAGTAACGGCTCCTTACTGAAGGGTCGTGGAAACAATCAACAACAAACTTATGCAGTACGAGTAACGGCTCCTTACTGAAGGGTCGTGGAAACAATCAACAACAAACTTATGCAGTACGAGTAACGGCTCCTTACTGAAGGGTCGTGGAAACAATCAACAACAAACTTATGCAGTACGAGTAACGGCTCCTTACTGAAGGGTCGTGGAAACAATCAACAACAAACTTATGCAGTACGAGTAACGGCTCCTTACTGAAGGGTCGTGGAAACAATCAACAACAAACTTATGCAGTACGAGTAACGGCTCCTTACTGAAGGGTCGTGGAAACAATCAACAACAAACTTATGCAGTACGAGTAACGGCTCCTTACTGAAGGGTCGTGGAAACAATCAACAACAAACTTATGCAGTACGAGTAACGGCTCCTTACTGAAGGGTCGTGGAAACAATCAACAACAAACTTATGCAGTACGAGTAATGGCTCCTTACTGAAGGGTCGTGGAAACAATCAACAACAAACTTATGTCCTTTTTAAGAGTAAGATTATTAAAAATTCTGTCATTTTTGTTCATTCCCTCTAATTGACAAGAATAATAAAGTAATTGGTTCTTTTAAAATAATAATGTTAGTGCATTAATCTTATTTTCCACTTTTCGCAATTGCAGATGTGTTTTTTATTTTTAATAGTTTTTTACTTTGTTATATAATTAAAGTACAAGTATCTAATAAACGAATACAAAACGTGCTAAGACTACAAGAATTTGTGATTTATAAATAATTATATTTAATACGGAACCCTGCTTTTGTGAGTCTCTTTCGTTTTTGACTGTTTTTTTACAACGAATGTTCTTATTAGAATTTATTCAAAATGTTTGTAAAGAAGCAAAAAATTTAAAAAATTGTCGATCTTGGCCAGGATTTAAACCTGTATTGCTTCGATAATATTACATAATATAGCTGTCCGCCCGCGGCTATGCTCGCGTTGTGTAAAATTTTCCCATGGGAATAAGACTTTTTTTTCGTAAAAAGTATCCTATATGTTAATCCCGATTAAAAACTATCTCCATTCCAAATTTTATCCAAATCCGTTCTATAGTTTTAGTAACTAACATCCATCCATACATACATACTTTCGCGTTTATAATATTAGACGTGCTAATAATTAGACTTTCTTTAATAAAACAAAAAAAATATATAAATATAAATAGTTTAGAGTACAATACAAAGTGATGCATACAACGAAATAAAAACAAACTAACAATGCACCGAGACCGCACCCGCATACTCGTAGAATTAAAATAAGTTAAAATAATATAGCCGTGTGGTGACGGCAGAGTAGAATACATTTGTCACGGTGTCACCAACCCCTACTCTTCCCGTGGGTGTCGTAAGAGGCGACTTAGGGACTACACATTGAACAGGGAACGGGCAGCAGCGCTCTCTGATACAGTAACCTTTTAATCTGCGATCTCCAACCCGCCTACCAAGCGTGGAGATTATGGCAAAGGAGGCTCATACGAGTAGTCCAGCAGTGGACTGTAACGAGCCGTTGATGTTGATGTTGAAAATAATATATGAAGCTGAAAAACCTTCCTTTTTATTTTTTGTGTCGTTTTTTCTTTTTTTCTTTTGTAACTTAAACTAAACACAGATATAAGTATTATTGTTATGGATATGGAGGAGCGGAGCATCCTACCTATCACAAGAAAACTGATAATCCTTATGTACTTACCTACTGTTACCGCAATAAACAAAATGTTTTTTAAATTATTATGTGAAGTTGAATCCTCCTTATTTAGAGCTCTATTGGTCGGGACATAACATGAGCTGATAACATCACCTGTACCGCCATCGTTCCAGGGAGACGCGATGCAATGAGAAACTGGAGATAGACGAGGAGGCTGGTCTGATCCGCTATGAGCCCAGGATCCAGATAGACCTGGTGCCCGAGGAATCGGTGGCGCACCCCGACAACGTGACCCTCACCTTGCCCAATCTGGCAATGCTGGTGAGTATCTGATTATCTTAATGATAATCTAATAACATTGAAATAATTAATTACTATGTGTTTTTGTTGGATTTTTTGTAGGATTCTGTTCATTTATTACTTTTTGTTTTTGGCGATTTTAAACCTGTTCTAACAAAGTGAAATAAAGATTTATCGCACGTGATTATAAATTTACACTCATTTTTAAATGTATCCTACTTCTTTAAATAAAAATAAAACTTGCACTTTTAAGAATACTTGCTTAAATTTAATTTCCTTGCAACTAAATGTCCTAAACAATTCAATTACAAACAGATAACAGGCGTGCAGTTCTTTTACAACCTCTGTAGCCAACTAGTAGAATGATCGGTTTTTGTCACGGAGAATCCGGGTTCGTGCACCGGTGGGGACACTCACTGCTTCACTGTGGTAAAACAAAAATCCCTTATTGAGACTATCGCCATTTTGGTTAGGAATCCTAACTTAGGATTTTGCAGACTGATTATGATAAGTCGAAAAGTTAAATGATTCCGTGCTTTAAAAGGCATGCGCCTAGTCTTTGGTCAGCTTCATAGTCGAAAAGAAAAGAGATTAAGGAAAATTATTACTGTTAATTTTTAAATATTATCTGGGATGCGGCATATTAGTCGTAAATTACGGCTGTTAGGGCAAACAAGTTGTCCTGCCTACCACTTACCAAAAGGCGCAATGTGGACAGGTGACGTCACAAACAAAACTAGCGATATGGTGAAGGTCTTGGGATCGCTTTTGTTCTGTAGAGGAGGTCTTGCGTCGTCGTCTGTGTAAATATTATTAAAATTTTAGTTTTTTAGGTAAATAAATGAAATAATGCGTAAAGTCCACAAAGCAGATTTTTCAGAATATGGGATGGTTTATTTCTTGGAAAGTGCATAATATATTTCTTTACAATCATCTCCCAAAATTCCAGGGTCTAGCCACGATAGTAAACTCTTACAACTACTGGACCCGCATGACATTCAATTTGCTGGTGCTGCAGCTGGACTCCCAGCCGATGGTGACCCTCAACGCCAGCGCATACCTCTGGGGCTACCGGGAACCGCTCCTCACGTTCGCCAGAAATTTTGTTCCTGGCTATGTCAATTTTGAAAAACTTGGCTTAATGGATCGGGTAAGCCCTAGAAAGATTCAAATGTTCTATCTTTCCGAAAAACAAGATGAATAGTCTGTAACGACCGACTAACTTCCACCTTCTCGGTAGCGATTGCAGGAATCATTCAAGGTTTTATTACTTTTGCACCAACAGATCTACGACAGGCAGACCCCGAACCGCTTAGAGGTCAGTGCTAGGGACGAGGACAAGTTTATGATCAAAACTCGGAATGGACTGAAAAAGCTCCCCATGGGGAAAATGGACAATGCGGATAAGTGGTAAGTTGGACCAATCCTTCAATAAAAGCTCCCCATGGGGAAAATGGACAATGCGGATAAGTGGTAAGTTGGACCAATCCTTCAATAAAAGCTCCCCATGGGGAAAATGGACAATGCGGATAAGTGGTAAGTTGGACCAATCCTTCAATAAAAGCTCCCCATGGGGAAAATGGACAATGCGGATAAGTGGTAAGTTGGACCAATCCTTCAATAAAAGCTCCCCATGGGGAAAATGGACAATGCGGATAAGTGGTAAGTTGGACCAATCCTTCAATAAAAGCTCCCCATGTGGAAAATGGACAATGCGGATAAGTGGTAAGTTGGACCAATACTTCAATAAAAGCTCCCCATGGGGAAAATGGACAATGCGGATAAGTGGTAAGGTGGACCAATCCTTCAATAGGTGGTGCCGGTGACGATAGTATTACGAAAAAATGATTCGGCTGTTCACAATGTAAAGAAAGCTCACGATCACACAAGTAGAAATAGAGAGAGCTACACTTGAAGATTTAGTTTTAATAAAAAATCATCATGCTCGACTTTTCTCATAGAACTTTTAGAGGCACAGATCATAGCCATAAGTTATCAGCCTCCAAATTAAAAAACACTATTCGTCATGGATTTAATTCATACTTACAATATTACCTTTTCAGTACAAGAAAATAAAAAAGAAGAGACAAGAGCGGTTTTGTTTTTATTTACATTTACAATACAACCGGTTAGATCTACTATAAAATTTTATTTAATTACTAAAAAACATTTTTAGTGAAATATGTGATGATTTCCTCAACGCCTACGAAGGATTAGTGTACCCTACCCCCACCAGCTCAGAGACCTCCGTCAGGATGTTCAAGAATGGGGTCTGCAGGATCCTGCCCATGGAGTTCCACAAAACCGTGGTGTACGACAGCGGAGTAGAAGGTCTGCTCTTCAACTTGAGCGACAGCTTCTTCTCCCTGGATCATAATGCCACTAATAACAGGATGTTGGACATGCACGAGTGTTTTTACGGTAAGTATAAAACTTTACACTTAATAAATAGATGAATGGTTGCATATTGTGTCGATAACACTCAGAATGTTTTCATTTTATATGAACAGCCCCATTTAGCGTTGGTCAAAATTTAACAATGACTGCTACATTATAATGGCATTTTTCACGGGATTTGACACGATTTTTGGATCAATGCGTTGTAATACCCTTGAACAGACTAATTACTTTTACAACATTACATAACAATTTGATTTCCGTAACCTTTGACAAATTTGTGTTACTTTTTTTAGGTATCCCCTTATCGCTCAGCAAAGCCTACTTCCAGGACGTGGATTCTGAGGTCTACAAGCGGATCGAAGGCGTCCGGGAGCCAGACCCAGCCAAACAGTCGTACATAGTTATCGAACCGGTCAGTATCTAAGTCCTTTTAAAGAGCCATTCTTGTATATACAGGTATATATAAAAAAAAAAAACATAAATGTGAAAGGGTGCCAAGTTCGGATAAGAGCTTTGCAAATAAAAGAAGTGAGATCTAAATGGATACCAAGTTCTATAGAAGTTCCCTAAATCGTTGCTAAAGGAAAGAACAAGGCTCGTTGCTTTAAAATATCATCACTACAGTCCACTGCTGGACTATGAGCCTCCTCCACTTAAATGTTTGGTTTTGCCATAATCTTCACGCTTGGCAGGCGAGTTGGAGATCGCAGATTAAAAGGTTACTGTATCAGAGAGCGCTGCTGCCCATTCCCTGTTCAATGTGTAGTCCCTAAGTCGCCTCTTACGACACCCACGGGAAGAGTAGGGGTTGGTGACAAATGTATTCTACTCTGCTGTCACCACACACGGCTTTAAAATAATTTGTGTTATACTCGTATTCCTTGCTACTAAATTGGGTAACTTGTATTTAAGTATTATGTATTTAAGATAATACTATGCAATTTGTAGTCTTTTTAATTCTTTAAGTGCTGACTGCTGGTTACCACATTGTACAGCTGTTAATAACTTGAGCCTCAATGAATTTCCAGAAGATCGCCATGGAGCTGGAGACGGTGATCCGCGTGCAACTGAACCTGGTGCTGCCAGACCTGGGCTTCAGCAGCCGCGCCGGCAGATACTCGCAGCTGGTGGTGCCCGTCCTTCGCTTGGATTTTGTAAGTCAAATCCTTTATCATATCTTCTTTTAATATTATGTTTACATGACTGCCCAAAAAAGGATCGCAATGTGTTCAGAGTTCATGTATGTAAGTATATATGTATGGATGTAAATTTCTTTAATCCACCATAACTTCTAAATATCTGAACAGATTTGGATGTGTGGGGTACTTTGTTAGAATCCTTACCTCAGCCTGAGTGACACTATATTTTTTTTGCCTGCGTAGTCGTGTTTTTATTTTTAGATGATTATATCATTTCATAAAATATGAAAACTGTACTTAAGAACTTGTATTTGTCAAACTTTGTTAAATTGTGGGTTGTATATCATCCAGGCTTCCTAGCAGGTCGTGTCGAGTAATCAGCGCCGAACTTGTGTTGTATATATATTATAGTAAAAGAGATAAAATTACCGAGTTAAAACTCTTGCGTGTTTAAAATATAGATATAGACAGTTCAATTTTATCAAAGAAATAAGTGTAAAATCAAATATTTAACAGTTTATTGTAGGTACTTTTTTACATTTTTTAAAACTGTTTAGTCTCGTCGACTAATCTTTTTTGAAGTGTGATACATAGCATGGGTGAGATAGGACACAGCAAAAAAAAATTGCACTCTTGTTTAAAACCGCCAGCGATTTAGCGCTAGCACGTCCGTCGCACGAGAGGCTGGTTCACAACCGCCAGCGATTTAGCGCTAGCACGTCCGTCGCACGAGAGGCTGGTTCACAACCGCCAGCGATTTAGCTCGCTAGCACGTCCGTCGCACGAGAGGCTGGTTCACAACCGCCAGCGATTTAGCTCGCTAGCACGTCGGTCGCACGAGAGGCTGGTTCACAACCGCCAGCGATTTAGCTCGCTAGCACGTCCGTCACACGAGAGGCTGGTTCACAACCGCCAGCGATTTAGCTCGCTAGCACGTCCGTCGCACGAGAGGCTGGTTCACAACCGCCAGCGATTTAGCTCGCTAGCACGTCCGTCGCACGAGAGGCTGGTTCACAACCGCCAGCGATTTAGCTCGCTAGCACGTCTGTCGCACGAGAGGCTGGTTCACAACCGCCAGCGATTTAGCTCGCTAGCACGTCCGTCGCACGAGAGGCTGGTTCACAACCGCCAGCGATTTAGCTCGCTAGCACGTCCGTCGCACGAGAGGCTGGTTCACAACCGCCACGAGAGGCTGGTTCACAATTGGTGCTACACTTTGTGAACACCAAAATTAACCAGATTGACAAATATTTCATAATTTATCGATCACTAGGTTCATGTCTATACGCGACTACTATCGCGTTTTGTAAGATTTTCCCTTTAAAAAAGCATCTCATGTGTGCTGCCGTGTTTACGGGATTGAGAAACAAACATCTAAATAAATCCAAACATACAAACTTTTACATTTATAAAATTTGTAGGATTATCCGTTATAGTTACTTATATTTTTGCAGACCCAGCCGCCCCTGCCCCAGGAGTCGCTGGATCTGCTGCGTCGCCTATACGTGACGGGCCCGCTGCTGCTGTGGATGCTGAAGACGCTTCTCCTGGCGACGGGGGCCGCGCTGGTCGGCTACCCCGCTGCGCGCCGCCTGCTGGACAGGGCCTCCAGGGCCCGGAGCACGGCCGTCCGCGCACACGCACCCTTGCTGAACACTCTATATGTTAACGGAATTAGAATAAAAAGAGAAGAACAGTTTAAGTTTTGAAATGCAAATAGATCAATTTACATCTTTTCTGTAGTTTTCTTTTTAGCTCAGTTATTGAAAATAGAACCGACACGCGGCTTAGCACGTGTGATGTGACTGGTGCCGGTTTCAACCGACGAGGAAGCTTGAAACATGGAACAAGGAACGAACTTGTATTGAAGGAAAAGGGGGTACCTTTAACTTTAAAGATTTTTTTATAAGATAAGAATTACTACACAGTTTTTTTTACTTAAATCGGGAATCGAACCCGCTAAAATGCAAGAAAAAATGATCACCTGGTATTCTTTTTCTTTAGCTTTGAATAGAACGTTAAGATATCCGTATTTTTTTGGTAATTTGACAGCTAACCTTGTTTTAGATTATACCTAGGTTTTTAAAACTAGGTTTGGAATTAAGACATCTTAATTTAGAGCGGTCAAACATCGAATGTGGACCATATTATATTATTATTATATTTATTTTTCTTATATTTATTTTTCTTAGCCTCCTGATGACGTCAGGTTACTTTGTATGTTTTTTCATCGCCCTCATTAAATATACACACCGTGGACTATGCGTATATTTTAGAAACAGGTTCCTTATAATTTAGAGTACACATTTTATAAGTGTCCTTAAGCCGCACGCACGCGTACGATCTCACAAATTATGTAATAAGTAAACTAAATAATAAATATCAATTAAAAAAGTTTTCGTTAAAATAAATCTGATAAATCTAGTTATTGGTTAATAATATAAATTTAGTAACATTAATTGTAGAATGGTGTTGTTAACTAAATCAGAAGTGTCACCTCCGCCAAAGATCCGCAGTGAGTACCACAATAGTACTTATTTTTCTATTTTTTTTAAATAGTATTGAATAAATTATTATTTTACAATTTGATAATAAACGATAAATTTATTTTTTCTGTTGTATTTCTATATCATTAGTTTTACTCCAAAAAGGCAACAACTCCAAAAAGAAGTACAAAATTCTAAATATTTACTTAATACACTACCTATCTACTTAATTGAGGATATTGGCAATTTTCATGTTCCATCTGAAATGTTATTTTATTTGTTACTTTTTAGTGGAGATAACCATATAGGGTAATTTGAAGGAGGTTTCTATTTTTATGTTAAAATTATTGCATCGAAAAATGGTTTTAGCAAGCCTCTATTATTTAAAAAATACCTGTCTAGCGATGCCTCACACTATTAAGGTAGTCGTGAATAAAGAAAATAACCCCCACTTCAAGTGTACCAGAGGAACCTACAAAATATATTTTTTTTAACATTTTATTCTTCAGCTTTTCGGCATGATTACACTTTGCGTGGCCCGACACGTCTTTGGCCGGTTATAGGGAACATGCATAAAAAATGTTAGTATTTTTCATAGTTCATCTGAAAGTATACAAAAATCGAATACTGACAGTCAAAACAGAATTGAAATTGATCGCAAAACAAACTATAACAATAAAATTTTCTATGGCGGATGTATGGCCCGCGACACTCATATGACGTCACATGTCTCATCGGACCTCTCTGTAGACAGAACTATTAACTTTGAAGCCTTATAACTTTGTTTCTGAGCAAGATATTTGGAAAATTAATTTTTATAAAAAGAAAAAAAAGAAAAAATTAAGCTGTTTATTATTGAATAAAACTTATCATATTACAATGGGTCTTACCCTAATCTTAAATATAAAAGTGCGGCAGCCCATATCATGACGGGTTTAAGTTGCGCCGTCAAAAACAACATAATATGTTTAAAAAATATAAGGGTAGGTAAGTCATTTTAACATTTTCTTTGCTATTTAGGAGGACGGGGTGCATCCCCCTCCGACAACACTATATATTTATACCCATCCCTTAAGTAATATTTTTGACAATGTTTTTGATATATTTGGGATTTGTCTCATTAATTACTTTTTCTGCTACAATTTTTGGTAAACTATTCAGTATCTGAGGTAGGATGCACCTCCCGACCCTTCTACCGTAATCGTTGTTATATTTAGGTATGCAACACAGAGGAAGATTAGACAATTTTCACAAGTTTTTAGCCCTAGATTTTATTTCTAAATTTTTGACTTCTGAACAAGAATCGGATACAATAGCGAATTTCACTTTATCGTATATATTTAAAACCTTGCAATACTGGAATAAGTTATCATAATTATTCTTGTACTTATATTTGATTTTTAGAGGAACAATAGCTTTTAATAGCCTTAGTTGTAAATTATAAATACTTTGTAGATGAGTTTTATACGTTCTGCCATAGCTAGAAATACCATAATTAATAATTGAATCTGCCATTGACATATATAACAGTCTTAGGGTATTATACGTTAATTTGTACTTAAGAATAGTATCTCAGAGTTACCCTTACTGACCCATCTAAAGGGCCGTCCATAACAGAGGCACGGTATTCTTGCAGGGAGGCTGATGTGGTGCGTTCCCCTGGGCGCCCTGTGCCTGCTGCTCGCCTGCGTCCCGCTGCTGGTGAATCCCACCGCTGTCATCACCGCCTGGGTAAGTACTAACCGTTAATACGAATAACCCGAAATATGACATGTGCCCCGTGTCCTTCCTAAAACGCGCCTTGAGACAAGACACAGTGAGCGAGTGGAATAATAGGTACCTGGCGAGTGAGACAGCTGAAAAAACAAAATTATTTTTCCCAGATGCTAAAAAAGCTTATAAACTTATAAAGAAAATCCAACTTACCCCAAAATTGGTACAGATTCTGACCGGCCATGGCGGGTTTTCGGAATACCTATTCAGGTTCAAACTGAAGGCCACGCCGGGTTGCATTTGTGATCCCAATGTCGAAGAATCAGCTATTCATGTCCTGGTTGAATGTCCGCAAACTGCAAAAAGAAAATATGATTTAGAGAATGAATTAAATTGTAAAATAGACATAAGTACTTTGCACATACTATTAGACGAAAAAAAATATAGAGATAAGTTTATAGCGTACTGCATTGAAGTTGCAAACATTGTTATAAATAGGAATAAAACATAGTTAAAATAAGTAAGATTGAAAATAGTGTAATATATCATGTATTAGTGGTAATATAATGATTATATGCACCAGTATGTTAAAAGACAAAAAAAAAAAGATACAAAAATACAAAAATAATAATAATAATATTATAAGAATATAAGAGTGCGAAGGAAAAGAACGATCTAATAAATAATGGAAAAAGCACAAATAAATTAATAAAGATAAAAGGTGTAAAAAGATAAGAAAGTAGTAGTCCTAAGGTATCATACATATAAAACATGAGTATACAATAAATAAAATTGTACACAAGAAAATGCAAAAATACCTGTGATCTCCTTGTCACAGAAACATTTCTTTTTTATTATAAAAAAAAAAAAACCGTTAATACACACACACACACATACATTATTGTACTTCCTTTCTGATCAGGCCCATTTTTCTCTTAAGCAATGTCTTAAGCCGCGATTCGTGCCCAACTGAGGGAGGGCGCCCTTATTAAAGCCCAAGTCATACAGAGCCGTGCCGGGGGCGGTCCGGGGCCGGGAAAAGCGGGACGGTGCTATGACGTGGCATAGCGCCGCCGCCGTCCCGCTTGTCCCGGCCCCGGACCGCGCCGCTCCCGCTCTGTGTGACTTGGGCTTTAATAAGGGCGCCCTCCCTCAGTTTTGAGTTTCGAGCGAAGCTAAATATCGGGTGCTAGCTTCAAGTTACAAGTTCGACCTAAACACAGAAATATTATTTGAATTAGCTAGGGACTAGACGTAGAGACAGAGAGGTGTCTTTACACCTCACACATTAAACATTACACCTAAAGGTACTCAGCCTTTTATACATTGCAACCGAAAGAGTAAAACTCGTCACAGGCGCGTTTATAAATAATATATTATAAAGTAACAAATTATGATCTCTCCTCGCATACAATTTGTATCAAATCAAGGGCCAAGCAGATGGCTGGACAATACTTGACAGTAAGTGATCAACCATGGTTGGCTCCTGACTTGATACAAACTGCAGGGAAGGAATGTTGCCTTGCTAAAGAAAACTAGATTCTATTTAGTCCGTCAGTCAGGTAATATAAAAAAGTAACTTTTACAAAAAAGTTGAAACCTCTTTCAAAAGTATCAATTGAAATAACATTTCAGATGGAACATAAAAAAATAGCCAATAGCCAATATCCTCATTTAAGTAGATAGGTAGTGTATTAAGTAAATATTTAGAATTTTGTACTTCCTTTTGGAGGCAGTAGTATTATATTATCAGTAGTGCCAGCCTAAAATGTAGACGATGAAACTACGAGTATTAATTTCATCGAACGAAACCTACCCGGAGTTTCTTAGTAGCAGCTCTTGTCTTCGTCCCTGCGCTTGGTCGTGGTCGGCCTTGCATCCCACGCAGCACAACAAAACATTTATATATATCGTTGACTATAACTCTATACTACCGGCTATTAACAACTTAACGACGACGACGTAAAACAGTTGCCCACGACTTAATGACGATTTTTAGGCTGGCACCGACTGAGTGACAAAAGTGAGTACAAATTTCTAATTCCCCGAATTGAGAACCTCCTTTTTTTGAAGTCTGTTAAAAATACTAGGCAGTAGACACGTATTTTTTGTTTTATTAAAAAAAAATACTGAGTTAAACTGCATCTCTGCACTGGCTTCTCTCCCTCCCTGGCTACATGTATACTCACACCCCCCACCTGCACACACACACACACACACACACACACCCTGGATTTATGTACTCATTGTATATTTGAAGAATTACTCGGAACTAGAATGATCTTAGACTGTCTTAATAGTTATATCGCTACTTGTTTGCCTTACTACTTTTCTGTATATGTAAAACTATACTAGTGCCAGATTATGTTCTAATTAAATAAGGGGAAGTCACTGTAGCTTGTAACACAGTTATCCAACTAGCACAGGCTACAGGGTTCCAAGCTCACATGTAACGCACTTTTAGATCAATATAGCTATTTATGCAACTGTTGCATAATGAGGGGTATTTAACACGAGTGTGGTTTATGAAACGAGCGCTATACGAAAAGTATACACGAGTGTTAAATACTAATTATGTACAGTTGCATACAATAGTTTATCTACACTCATACAACAAATTTAAATTAAAGACAAAATAAAGTAATCATTGTTTATTGTAATAATTATTGTCATTTTGTATGGTACAATTATTAAAGGTTATATTTGCGGATGGAACCGATCCTTCTCGAGCATTTATAGTAGATGTAGATGGGATATTTATATTCAATGTATTTTTTTCGATGGAATTCAGTATTTGATTCGACACTTGAATCTTGTTGGCTATTGACTCATCAATATATCCCTCTGCTACAGTCGTAGATTTCCATCCACCATGTCTTTTTAAAGTTGTTATATCTCCACCAGAGTCCACTAACAATGTCGCAGACGTCCTGCGAAAGCAGTGCCCCGTAAATAATTCTGGATTGGGAAGATCTAGATAATTTGCAATCACTTTTCCAAGATAACCAAACTTATTAATGCCGATTCTTTGTGTGGTACATTTTCCAGCTTGGAAGTTTAGAAAAAAATAAGGGCTGCTGCAGGGATTTGGGTGTAGTTCTATGTATTTTTTACATACTTCGTAATAACAGCCCGTTATAGAGAAAGAGCGGCTTATCTTTGTTTTAGTGTTGTAAATATTGACTAAAATGGTGGTTTCAAACACTTGTACATCTTTAAACTGAAGATTGTATAACTCCTGTCTTCGGCACGCACCCATTATTCCAAAGATGAGTGCAGTCTGTAACAATATTATGAATAAATAAGGTTTATGTAGATAAGTAGTGTCAATAACATTAAACAATCATAATAAACAATAAGTATCTGCCTACCTTTGAAAAAAGATATAGCTTATCGGGTGCTTCGCTCATAAACTTTTTTATCTGGTCAGGTGAAAAGGTTTTCGACTTTTTCCCTTTGTATCCCTCTGATTTTCTTTTGAGGAAAGCAATTAGCTTTGAATATTTTGTCATGTCAATGTTGTGATGAATTCCCAATGTACTTTTGAGCATTGAGAATTTAGTCCACAAAGTTGGAGATTTTAGTTTTTCTGACATCTCTTGAAAATACGCAAATAAGACATTTTCAGAATATGATATAGTGTTTTTCTTCATTCTCCAATCCATGAATTCTTCATAGGTTTTTTCGTATATCTTCCTTGATTTTTCTGGGAGAAGATTATTTGTCATTTTAGTTGCTGTTTCAAGAATATCCGGGGGTGTCAAATTTTCGTCTATATCACTATCAGTTTCAAACATTTTACTGGGTTTTTAGTAAAAAAACTTGTAATAACGACTTACTTATTACAACGAATAACAAATTACATATTATACAAACTGCATAAGGAAAAATACAAACGTTAATGGCGCGAAAATAAATTTGCAGTAATATCGCACCGCGCATGCGCGCCGCCAAGGTTGCGTTCCGAAACACGCTAGTGTGCTCAAATAGCAAGCATCTGCGTAAAAATTAAAAAAAAAAAAAACTTAATTTTGTTACAACTTTGCGATAACGAAATGAAATTTGTATGGATCCTTAGTCACGGCTCCATCGAAAGGTATATCATTTGCTTAGCGTTTCTGATAAGTAAATGAAGGATTTACGACATGAGTGTAGATAAAAGAATTTTTATTATTATTATTATTATTAAAGTTGAAGAGTGGGGGCTAATGCCACAACTAGCGACTCAAGCGTGACGCCACACGCTATTTCAACTCAATATATCTCCGTAATTTTATGATTACGTGAAAAAATAAAAAATATCTACATAGACAAAGAAAAAAATTACATCTTCCCTTTACAGCCACGTCTGTGATGCGCTTATTTCTTTATCAGTGGAGAGTAATTAAATATTAGTACCTACGATGAATTAAATAAACGAGTGGCAGAGAAGTAGGTCATTGGTAGATATGATCTGATAACCTTACGGGACCCTGGATGTCGTAACTGGCTGCGGATAACTTAAAGCTATAACAAATACACTAGCCTGCTGGTTTGACGATTCTTATCTGACACTTTGTCTGTGAATCTACAGCTTTGTTGTTAAACCTGTCGAAGATTTCATGGAACCAATATTCTCATTACTCGTGTCTAGAACTCTATCTAGTATCTACGAGTATACACCGTGAAATTTAACTAGTTGTTTTTCGTTAAATGGAGTATTCAGTCCATTAAACTGAACTACTTTCTACCTCGTCGGAGTCGCATTGACGTTTAATTATAGTTATAGTAATGCAACCTCGTCAGAGTTGCATTGACGTGTAATTATAGTTACTGTAGTTGATGCAACTTCGTCGGAGTCGCATTGACGTTTAATTATAGTTACTGTGATGCAACCTCGACAGAGTTGCATTGACGTGTAATTATAGTAACTGTAGTTGATGCAGTCTCGTCGGAGATGCATTGACGTGTAATTATAGTTACTGTGATGCAACCTCGACAGAGTTGTATTGACGTGTAATTATAGTAACTGTAGTTGATGCAACCTCGTCGGAGTTGCATTGACGTTTAATAATTATAGTTACTGTGATGTAACCTCGTCAAAGTTGCATTGACGTTTAATAATTATAGTTACTGTGATGTAACCTCGTCGGAGTTGCATTGACGTGTAATTATAGTAACTGTAGTTGATGCAACCTCGTCGGAGTTGCATTGACGTTTAATAATTATATTTACTGTGATGTAACCTCGTCAAAGTTGCATTGACGTTTAATAATTATAGTTACTGTGATGCAACCTCGACAGAGTTGCATTGACGTGTAATTATAGTAACTGTAGTTGATGCAACCTCGTCGGAGTTGCATTGACGTTTAATAATTATAGTTACTGTGATGCAACCTCGACAGAGTTGCATTGACGTGTAATTATAGTAACTGTAGTTGATGCAACCTCGTCGGAGTTGCATTGACGTTTAATAATTATAGTTACTGTGATGTAACCTCGTCAAAGTTGCATTGACGTTTAATAATTATAGTTACTGTGATGTAACCTCGTCGGAGTTGCATTGACGTGTAATTATAGTAACTGTAGTTGATGCAACCTCGTCGGAGTTGTATTGACGTTTAATAATTATAGTTACTGTGATGTAACCTCGTCAAAGTTGCATTGACGTTTAATAATTATAGTTACTGTGATGCAACCTCGTCGGAGTTGCATTGACGTGTAATTATAGTAACTGTAGTTGATGCAACCTCGTCGGAGTTGCATTGACGTTTAATAATTATAGTTACTGTGATGTAACCTCGTCAAAGTTGCATTGACGTTTAATAATTATAGTTACTGTGATGCAACCTCGTCGGAGTTGCATTGACGTGTAATTATAGTAACTGTAGTTGATGCAACCTCGTCGGAGTTGCATTGACGTTTAATAATTATAGTTACTGTGATGTAACCTCGTCAAAGTTGCATTGACGTTTAATAATTATAGTTACTGTGATGTAACCTCGTCGGAGTTGCATTGACGTGTAATTATAGTTACTGTAGTTGATGCAACCTCGTCGGAGTTGCATTGACGTTTAATAATTATAGTTACTGTGATGTAACCTCGTCAAAGTTGCATTGACGTTTAATAATTATAGTTACTGTGATGCAACCTCGTCGGAGTTGCATTGACGTGTAATTATAGTAACTGTAGTTGATGCAACCTCGTCGGAGTTGCATTGACGTTTAATAATTATAGTTACTGTGATGCAACCTCGACAGAGTTGCATTGACATGTAATTATAGTAACTGTAGTTGATGCAACCTCGTCGGAGTTGCATTGACGTTTAATAATTATAGTTACTGTGATGTAACCTCGTCAAAGTTGCATTGACGTTTAATAAATATAGTTACTGTGATGCAACCTCGTCGGAGTTGCATTGACGTTTAATAATTATAGTTACTGTGATGTAACCTCGTCAAAGTTGCATTGACGTTTAATAATTATAGTTACTGTGATGCAACCTCGACAGAGTTGTATTGACATGTAATTATAGTAACTGTAGTTGATGCAACCTCGTCGGAGTTGCATTGACGTTTAATAATTATAGTTACTGTGATGTAACCTCGTCAAAGTTGCATTGACGTTTAATAATTATAGTTACTGTGATGTAACCTCGTCAGAGTTGCATTGACATGTAATTATAGTTACTGTAGTTGATGCAACCTAGTCGGAGTTACATTTACGTGTAATTATAAATATTTGCAGTTGCACACAGGGCATCTAATTCCAAACTAGGTAAAGCGTTACATGGGTGTCAGGCTGATATTCATTCATATTTATGTAGATAAGCAACATTCAGACACGAAGAAAACACACAAATGCCCTGGTTTTCCCTGGGCGAGATTAAAACCCGCGACTCTGTGCTTCGTACGCAGGCGTACTAACTACAACACGTAACTAGCCTAGGACGTAGGTATTAAATTAGTTCTGTAATACCGGGCCGACACGAATGTTGTTTAAATCTGTGTAAGCTCTGGGAAGCAGCAGGATGCTGGCAGCGCAGGACCTGTCGTTGTAAAGACCCTTAGGCAAGCCCGTTGACATCTCGGGGCCTGATGACGATAAATGTTTCATTGCAGATCATGCAGGTATCGTCAGAAGGCTCGGTGGTAGAAGCCTTTCTCACGGTGCCGCTGTATCCAGTGGTGCTTTCCGTATGGCTGTTCAACATCACCAACGCCGCATCCTTTCAGGACGGGCAGGACAGCAAACTGAAGGTGGAACAGGTCGGCCCCTTCACGTACAGGTGGGTTTAACTCTACAGACGACCCTTGCTACGACGAGGCGGTGCATTCAAGATAAAGATAAAAGATAAAAATATTTTATTTGCGTAAAACATGGTATAAGGCTGGTATGTTACATAGTAAGTGCATTCATGTTTTGCTAAAATCATAATAGCATGCAATCATTATAATAAAAAATAGCTAGTATAGGTACATGTATAGTATATAGTACAGGTATAGGTACATCAGTCAAAAAGATTCTAAAAAATTCATGCATGTCATAGAAAACATTTTCATTCAACCATAAGTGAAGTTTTTTCTTAAACTGTCTCATATTCAAAAGTTTAAAAGCCTTTGGTATCTTATTATAAATTCGTACTCCCATTGCCAGTTTTTATTATAAATCATCGTTTTTGGAATGTCATTAAGTACAAGTCTATCGGGATCTCTTTTTACACGGGTGTTTAAATCACTTGTTTTTTTGTACAAGTTATACTTTTTCACAATGATGCAAAGTTCATAAATGTATAAGGACGGTAGAGATAATAGACCATGCTTTTTAAAACGTGGCCTGCAGGATTCTAGCGGGTGGACTCCGCATATTGCGCGAATGCACGTTTTTTGAGCAACTAAAGCCCGTCCTACGTCGGTACTATTTCCCCAGAATATAAGACCATAACGTAAAATCGATTCTACGTATGCGTGATACGTTATAAGTGCTGTCTTGGTATTAGTGATTTTTCTTACGTGCTTGAGCGCATAATCAAATTTATTAATCCGATTACAAACATTATCTACTTGCATTTTCCAGTTTAAAGTTTTAACTAAAGTTACTGCAAGGAGTTTTGTTTTGTTATTTTGCTTAATAATTGTATTGTTACATAAAAAATATCCATATTTGTATTACACCTCCAACGCATAGAATTGTTAAATTGTACACATATAGTCTTGTCTAAGTTTATTTCTAAATTATTATTTTCTAGCCACGCAACTATGTTGCTTAAGGTAGAATTTATGTCAGTTTCATGATCTTTAAACGTATGTTTGTTTTTATTTGTCGTTACAACAACAAAAATGTCGTCAGCGAATAGAACACAGTGATGATTGGTAACTTCAGTAATATTGTTTAAATACAGTAGAAACAACACTGGTCCTAATACGCTTCCTTGAGGAACTCTTTGTACGACTCCTCTGTATTCGGACGAATAGGCTACCATATCGTTGTTTTGGTCTATTTTGTTAATAACTACGCATTGTTTCCTATTTTTAAGATATGACTGTAGCCAATGCAATGCATTTCCTCTGATTCCTAAAGCCTCCAACTTTTTAATTAACAAATCGTGTGAAACGAAGTCAAACGCTTTGCTTAAGTCAAGAAAAAGACCGGTTGTAAGATTCTTACTGTTAACATTTCTGACTATACACTTTAGAAGGGAAAAAACAGCAAATGTAGCCGATTTGTCTTTTTGGAAAGCATGTTGCTCCTTATTTATTACGTTGAATTTATTACAAAAATTAATTAGCCTTCGGAGCATACATTTTTCAAAGATTTTCGAAATAATGGGAATTAATGTGATTGGTCTATAGTTACAAATGTCATCTTTTTTCCCTTTTTTAAATAGTGGCTTTTACTATTGATAATTTTGGTCTCTGTGGAAATGAAAAGATTAATTAGAAATGTCAACACGTTAAAAATGTCACCTGCACATGTTTTTAGTATTTTTGTACTTAATTCATCGAAGCCTATGGAATTCGTGTCATTCAATGATAATATCTCTGTTTTTACTTCAGTTGGAGTCATTGGTGCTAAAAATATGGTATTTAATACAGTTTTACATTCATTAGAGGAATTCACAGTGAACGTTTGATTGTTTGTTGATTGAATAAAATAATTATTAGAGGTAGTTGCTATTTCCACAGGATTAGTTAATATTAGTTCATCATAATATATTTTATTCTTTTAACATTATCTCTCAACTTTATGTCTGAAATTTCGTTGTTTATAATATTCCATGTAGCTCTACTCTTATTTTTGCTGTTGTTTATAATATAATTTATGTTTATGTTCTTCTTGGATTTAAAAATACACTTACTTAATAAATTGGAGTATGTGGTGTATTTGTTTTTTTTGCGTCGTCTTAGTTGTGTAGTATTTATACCGTAGTGTACGTTTTGTTCTACAGCTTGTTCTAAGTCCTCGACTTATCCAAGTGCTACCACACACATATCTTTTTTTACCACGGGAGTTTAAGCTTTTAGGGGTGATTAAGGCGTATTGGTCGCTAGCACAATGCAGCTTGGTCGACATAGAAACCAATCATTGACATCTCCCTTCAGGTTGTTCAGGTTGCTACCTTGGACCACCGTTAAATTGAGTGATATTGGTCACGATTCACACAGTCACACTCTAATCCTTAATTTAAGTTCGTCAGTCCTTTCCATTTATTTAAAGATTAATAAATATAAAGTAAAAAATATTTTTTTAACATCACGTTTTAACGCACTAAAAAGTATAAAATATTTTTTATTAAGATTTTTATTGGTGTAGTACTCTTGTAGGACTTAAAACGAAAAACGTGGGGTGCATGGAATAGATATTCTAAGAAGTAGAGAACGAGGTGATTGCTGAAAAACAGCATAGCTGACGCTGTAACATTTTCATTGTCTTACTTATTTTCATGTCTGTCTGTACTACTTATTGATACATAACATTAATAATAATTGTATTGTTAATGTAATGACAATGAATAAATGTCTTCTAATTCTTATTAGTGCCAGGGGCTGTTATGTGTTATGTCTTGAAAACTTACAAATAGTTATTATTAGTATATTTTTTGCAGTGCAATTGAATTGTTGTGTTTTTTTATTATTGAAAAGACTTGCGTATGACCATTATTCTAGCAGATGGAAATTCATTATAAGGTGAAAGATTAATCCGTGAAGATTAACCACGCTCGCCTAGAAGATGTCTATGATTTTTTTTACAAGATTTTTATTAGCTTGCACTGTATGTGGGTGGCTGGGTGGGAGTGTGTGTATGTTCGGGCGAAATCTTGCAACTCAAATTTGAAGCACTTGCTGCCATTGGAATTTGCTGAAATTTTGTACACTTATGTAACCGCAATGACAATGCAATATTATGGTACCATGGAGCTGGTTTGATGATGGAGACGGAAGGTGGCCATAGGAACTCCTTTAATACACAACACAACCTAGTCGTGTTTGAGCTCGTTGGATTTGTATTAACAAGATCTTTAGTCATACGTGATATCCAGGGTCTCATGATGGAGCCGGAAGGTGGCCATAGGAACTCCTCTAATACACAACACAACCTAGTCGTGTTTGGGCCCGTTGGATTTGTCTTAACAAGATCTTTAGTCATACGTGCTGTCCAGGGTCTCATAATGAAGCCGGAAGGTGTCCATAAGAACTCCTTAAATACACACCACAACCTAGTCGTGTTTGGGCTCGTTGGATTTGTCTTAACAATATCTTTAGTCATACGTGATGTCCAGGGTACTACACCAATAAAAATCTTAATAAAATTATTTTATACTTTATAGTGCGTTAAAACGTGTTGTTAAAAAAATATTTTTTACTTTATAATTATTTTGTGCTTTTTAGTCCAGCGTATTTAAATTTGGCAAGATACCCTGAACATCACGTTGGACTAAATTGCTAAGACTAAAAATCCCAAGCATGAGATTATGTTGTTACGATGAAATTACCTTCTGGCTCCATCATGAGACCCTGGACATCACGTATGACTAAATATCTTGTCAAGACAAATCCAACGAGCCCAAACACGACAAGGTTATGTTGCGACGTTGAGAGAGTTCCTATAGCCACTTTCTGGTTCCATTATGAGACCCTGGACATCATGTGTGACTAAAGATCTAGTCAAAACAAATCCAACGGGCCCAAATACGACTGGGTTATGTTGGGTTTTTAAAAGAAATCCTATGGCCACCTTCCGGCTCCATCATGAGACCCTGGACGTCACGTATGACTAAAGATCTTGTCAAGATAAATCCAACGAGCCCAAACACGACGAGGTTGTGTTGTGTATTTTAGAAGTTCCTATGGCCACCTTCCGGCTCCATCATCAGACCAGCTCCATGATATCATAATATTGCATTGTCACCGTGGTTACATAAGTGTATGAAATTTCAGCACAATCGAATGACAGCACGTGCTCCAAAAATGAGCTGCAAGGTTCGGACCGAACAAGCCCACAAACAAACAAACAAACAGACAGACAAGAAAGCGAGTTAATAAAAACGTGTTAAAAACGGTCAGGAGATGGCCATTCTAATATTAGAGCTGTCAAATATCGAATTTGAACCTTATAGACGCGTTGATTGCACAATTTTAGAGAGCACGTAAAACAATCGATTTAAAAATCTCTTAATCTGACAGCTATGCCCTTATTTTAGGTTATCATTCATTCAAAATAATATCATTCGTTCGTCTGAATTTATCACCTCTATTTCATTGGTCATAAAAGCGCTAAGGATAGCTGGAAGGATAGATGATTTCCCGAATTGAGGCCATTAACACAAAATCGCGCCGCGGCTTTACGTAATTTGTGCCATGAAGAATCCTCGAACTTGCATTTCCAACCACAAGCTTCGCTTAAACTGACGCACATTTCACACGCGAGATTAGCGTTGGCTTGCGCACAGCCTTACATCTTTACTCAAAAATTAACCTTGTACTTCTCATCGAAAACGACCTTCTTTTATTCTTCTGAAATTCTCATGTACCTTGGTTCATAATTGTCTCTTTATGTCAGGGAGACGCGCTACAACGACAACTTCACGGTGGACATGGCGGCGGGCGTGATGCGCTTCACGGCGCGCAGTCACGTGCACTTCGCGCCCGAGCTGTCCAGCGCGCGCCCTGATGACGTCACGCTCACTCTGCCCAACCTTGCCATGCTGGTCAGTCCCACGCCAAAGCCAAATAGAGCCATCAAAAGAAGGCGGGAAATATTTTTCATCATTATCTCAGCCGGAAGACGTTCACTGCTGAACATAGGCCTCCCCCATTTCGTCCTGCAACAAACCAGATATTGCACTATGCAAACGAATTAATTATGTTAATAAATAAATATTATTATTATTTAAGCATAATGTAATGTCAATATTATACAGAGGTCCGGTGACGTAAATTGCAATACTTGATAAAACATGTAATTAACAAAAAAAAACCTGTTCTAATTATTAAATCTATTAAAAGATAATAAAACACAAACCAGTTACTCAAAGATGTCAAATTCTATGCTCCAAAGTAAAGCTGCGTGTTTATTTTTAATAATTCTAGTTTAGCTTCCTGTAGGTAGCTGTTCAAATAAACTGATCATTTCCTAGACAAAAAGAAATCCCCATTTGCATAACCTATCAGAGTAATATACCAATGTACTTATCATCAACAGCTCATATACGTCCCCATCGAGGGGCTCGAGCCTACCCTGACTTAGTAAGAATTTCGGTACGAAATATATCGTAGAAAATTATTTTGATGAACGTTAACTCTGTTAAACAAGTACCTAAACTACGGAACCCTACACTTTGCGTGGCCCGACACGTGCTTGGTTGTTTTTGTTACATTCTCTTAAAGTCCGGTCGCGCAACTATTTATTTGTCTCCCCCTAAAGTTGCTCTAAGAATAAAAACCCCGCAAATATGCTGATGAAAATGGTTTTGAGTCTGAATACGGTGAAGTTTCTTCTAGAATTATCGTCCATATTTAGTTGGAGTACGTACCAAATGTTGACATTTTGTAATCCAAAAACGACTTTGATGTTGTTCTGCGGTGCCTCAGGTGATCGTTGTTGTTCCAGGGTACAGCTACGGTAATAAGCAGTCAGAACTACTGGACGCGCACGGGATTTAACGTGCTGGTGCACCTGCTGAACTCGCAGCCCACGGTCACCGTCAACGCTTCCGCTTACCTCTGGGGCTACAGCGACCCGCTCCTCACCATCATTCATAACCTCGTCCCTGGATATATCGATTTCGAAAAAATAGGCTTGCTCGATCAGGTAAATTGTGAATTAAAAAAGCAGACTGACGACGTTTTATTGTTGTCTTGCTGGTTATCTTTAGACTGCAGACATTGAAGACAATCCGGCTATTACAGGTTATAAAAGAAGAAAACACTTTTTCCTCCATATAAAAAAGACAAGGCCGCCATCTTGAATTCTAAGGGCGCGGTTTCAACGTGACGTAACTTGAGTCAAATTGTGTTTATTTTATATTTATTCTATACTTTAAACGAACAATTCTTGTATTATTAAATTATTATTAAATTAAATTAAAATTTGTTATATACCTATATAATGAGAATCTCGGAAACGGCTGCTATGATTTCGATGAAATTTGGTATATAGGGGGTCTCGAGGGCGATCTTAGAGCCATAGCTGTCGTTTTTCCAAGTAAGTTCCGAGTGCCACTTTCTACTACATAGAAGGTAGTAGTCTGTGTTTTCTCGATTCATTACCACAACACCGTTTTTCTTCATTTCCTCCCACGTAGTATCGGTTAATAAATTATGCTTACACCCTGAATCTATTAACATGTTAACATTGGACCCTCCTATAGAACAGGTAACCGTGTCATCATCGCCATCAACATTAAAAACGTAATTAATATCATTTTTTGAAGATCCTTCCTCTTTTTCGTCTACATTTCTTACTCCTGTTTTAAATTTCTTTGAATTTTTCCATTGATGCTGATCTTGACTTTTCTTTTTCAAAGAGAGATTCGTGTTGCATTTTTTACTGAAATGTCAAATTTTGTCACACTTTAAGCATTTTTTTTCCACGAGCTGAGCATTTATCACTAAAGGATAAATGAGATAGACTTCCACATCTGTAGCATTCTTCACTGGCAAATTCCTTTTATTCGTATCTATCTTATTAATGTTCGTACCAAGTAGATCTTTTTCGCGAAGCTTGTGGTCAAAATCTTCCATCTGCCTGCTAACAGATTCAATCGTATTTGCTTCGAATATAACATAATCTAATGTCATTTTATCACCTGTTTTCAAAATTTTTCTTCTCAATTCTTCAGAACTACATTTCTCAATTATCTGATCAAGAAGTTGGTCTTCCGCATCATCATATTCACATTTTGCAACTTGATGTCTAAATCGAATCATATATTTTTCAAATTTTTCATCGTCTTCTTGCTTCATTTGTCTGAATAAATGCCTTTCAAACCTTTTACTCTGCTTAGGGTGCGAAATATCCATCGAGTTTTTTTATACCTTCTTTGAACACATCATTCGTAGATTCGCTTTCTTCATCAGGTAGGTTGAAAAATATTTCTTGCAACTCCGTCCCTCCCCAGTGTAATAAGCTTGCAAGTTTCTTGTTAGGTGTATTTATACCAAACTTCTTCTTCTGCAACTTCTATATATATATCTAAACTTCTCTTCCACCGCTCCCATCGTGAACTCACTGAAGTAGTTTCTCCCTCGCAATCGAACTTGTCCAAGGTAAGGTTGTTCGCCATTGCTCTGAAGGCAAGAAATTATAAAATCATCTCTACTCAAACTCAATCAAGATCATAATTATTAATCTATCGAATTTAATCAAACAAATTTTATCAACTTCTGTGCCCGCGTTTCATCATTAGTACCAACTTAATTTCATAATTTCTGTGCTCGAATTTAATCAGTAGCATTCCAATTTAATCATAACCCGTGCCCGAATTCAATCATTTGGCACACGAATTTAATCACTACCGTGCCCGAATTCAATCATTTGGCACACAAATTTAATCATCACCATGCCCGAATTTAATCAATGGCCTTAAACTTTTAGCATCTCTACGTCCGAATTTAATCATAACTGTGCCCGAATTTAATCATTTGCATCCAATTCAATCTACATCATCCATTCAACACATTTTACAATATTAATTTAATCCTTCCTTTTTTTTTTTATAAATAAAATGTCCGCCGCCGGTATCTGGCATTATACTAATAATTTGACACTGTAACTCAACATCTCATCTCTAAAATAATAATCAAAATTGGCCGTTGATCATCTAGTAGCAGATCCTTACTACGTTGTGAGAGTAACCCAAACTCTTTTAGAAATTTACAATGTGATCGTCTTTATATTATGTTTTCTAACTGCGGAATTAAACATAGAGTCGCCTACTCAACTTCTATGTTATTCCTATATACAGATTCGTCCCTATCTCTCGCCCGAACACAGGAGTATCAGTTGCCAGCCGGCAAGCAGCCTACTCCTGATTACCCATGCTCGTGGACTGAAAGAATAAAGTCACCAGGAAATCCCAGCGACTTTATTAAGCAATACTAACTTCGTATTCTGAAAAGAACTTCGAAGTTTATTACTTCTGCAATAAGAGCCCAGATTCCTGAAATGGATCACAAGGATTATTACATGATATATGTAATTTAAAAGGTATAAAAGGATGGCTCCAGGACTGCCTCAGCGAGTCCTTAGAGCCGGCGACGGGTGTGTCGTCTGTAGTTCTGAATAGAACTTCTAGTTCTTAGAGGAACTTTCGTTGAGGGGCATTTCCTCAACAGAATGATCAATAACCAAGTTTCTCTAATGATACTTCCTGGAGACGACCATCCTAGCTCTACGCACCGGGATACCCTTTTCCTTAAGCTATGTCAACCGTATTGAAAATACAGTTACATAATCTCTCTGTGTCTTCCATACTACCATCACACAAGGGATCCAGCAAGATCTAGCAAGATCCAGCCCTGACGAAGGAACTAGTTTTAGTTCCTTCAGCTAGTTGATTGCTAAGACCCCAGATCCCGAGCAAGACAGCAGTCTAGCAGCAAAGACCCGATACGCTCACACCTTTACAGCAAACTAACTGTTAAAGCATTTACGAGACGAGTGAGAATAAACGCTCCACCAACGCGCTCTCTGTGAGTCACTTCCCACTCTGTCCTTCAGAATGCTCCTGTCCTCCCCTCACCACAGAGGTGTAGGAAAAAGGTTAAAATAATAGACAACCCCGAAGGATTGTCTACAGCGGACTCTGGTCCGACCGGTGCGCCTTAAGCGATGGAAGGAGACCGAAGTCCCATCGTAGGAAGCCTAAGCTTCATGGAAGGAGACCGAAGTCCCATCGTAGAAAGCATAAGCTTCTCGTGGTAAGCCGAAGCTAGTGGACTACGTCCAATCGATACTAGCCGTAGCGTTCCCGATACGGCTGAGCCGCTGTGGTAACCTTTTGGGAGGCTAATCCCGTCTTCCACCGAAGTGTCCAACGTATTGCGTTCAAGGGTGTGTTTATAGGATAGTGCACACGTGAACCAGCGCCTATGATGGTAAACCATCTTCCAACGAGCAAGCTCGAAGGGATGACCTCACAGCTGCTACTGACTGTGGGTCTCATATCTGGATTGCTCCTGCATACTGGATCTCCGTCTATCTGAACGGTACTGCCAGGGCAGATCTGCTCCAACTTCATATCTCCATATATACATATCTCCGCCGCGCGTCTCCGTGCCTGAGACCGCATATGAATCTAAAGACTCATTTCAGCTATCGCTCTGAATATAGCTTTACAGCCTTCATCATCGCTCGTCCAGTCCACTGCTGGACTATGAGCCTCCTCTCCTTGCAACCATATGTGTCGATATTACATCGCACAGTTGATTCAGTAATAAATCATACATGATGATATTAGCCAGAGCAGTCCACGTCCAGTTTCTCGTTCTCAATTAATAAACTCGTTCCAGTATGCCTCTTCACAGACTTATGTCTTGAAGGAAGCCACTATGTCCCCCGCTATCTCCATTATCGGGGTTAAGACTTGAAAGACCATCATCGACACTAATCAGTCTGAGGTCCACCGCGCACGGCTGTGGACAAGTCCCCACCCGCGGCTATGTATTCAAGTCGCTGTATGCGTCTTCGGTCAATCAGCGGTTCAGAGCTAGACATACAGTGGTAGCGGCATTCATAGTAGCCCGATGGTTACTCCACATCTTCATAGGTCAGATACGGAAATCTCTCCACAGACTTGCGTCTTGAAGGTAGCCACTAAGATATTGTTAACTCCACTATCGGGGGTAAACTTAGTGTACTTATCACGCCTAGGATGCGACCCATACTCCAGCGGTTCAGAGCTAGACATGCAGTGTCAACAATATCATAGCAGCGATAGTTATACCTCGTCTTCATGCGTCAGATAAGGGCTCTCTATGAGATGGTCAAATCTAGTGCATTATGTGATCAGTTTGATCCAGCGGCCGTGTCCGCTTTCATTAGGTCATCTAGGTGCGTCAAGCCTATGATTCCCTTGATTTTCATTTTTGACCATCTCGGATGGGATATGTCATCCATAGAGGCATAATTAACCGTTCCCATATCAAACAGGCAGCACGCCAGTCTTCAGGGACCGAAATCCCGTCGAAAGGCAGTGAGAGGCTGTGCAGCGCCTGCGACTTTAGGTTCGGCAATTATTTCACTTGGTTTTCCAAGTATAGACTTATATTAGTCTATTTTTGCACTTTTACAATAACGTAAATTTTCTTGAACTTAACGTTCCGCCAGCCATCTATTCCTAGACGGCCGACTGCTTCCCACCATGTATATTGGCGACACGCAACGACGGTACGCGCTAGGTCAACAGGCCCTTTTCCTAAACTTGTTCGATATTTCTGAAACTCACAATGCGAACGTATCTCAGTCTATGCACCCCAAGTATGCATTTAGTTTTGCATTATCTCTTTTAGTTTCTGAGTTATTAATTTTAGAAATATCAAAAATGTCCAATACAAGAACGTATTAAAATTAAAAACATTCATTACAAGAACGTAATAAAATTAAGAACATTCATTACACGAACGTATTAAAATTATAAAAATTCATTACAAGAACGTATTAAAATTATAAAAATTCATTACAAGAACGTATTAAAAAAACAAAAATTCTCTTAATTCGTCTCGAATCTTTTATTATAACTTTCTCTATGTCTTACAACAGACACACGTTGTTCTACATAGTTTTAATTTACATTAGGGTCGGGGAGTTACAACACTACTGGCACAAAGTCAACTAGAGCCAAAAATTAAAAAAAAATAAAACGGAGAAAGTAATTTAATTTATTTCCATATAATCTAAAATTGGCTGTATGATTCGAAACACCTGGCCCATTTTTTTTTTCTGCAGATTGGTGTCATTGACAAACTGACAACGCACTCTTCTTTTTTTTTAAAGGGTTCATTTCAAAACTTCGTTTTTCGGTGGTCTCTTTGCTAAGTTAAAATCGCATTAAATCTGTGGTTCGGAACGAGTCCCTAAGAAACTATGGCGCCAATTTGTATTCACAAAACTTATACTTAAATCACGATATCCATTGAAATTATTAAAAGAAATGCCTTAAATATGACATTATAATATACTTTTACCTAGTGTTTTCTTTCTTTTAGCAAAACAATGCCTAACTTGTACAAAACTAACAATGGTCTATCATTTCACCAAATCAGACAATGCAACAATTTCCACAAAATTATAAATAGTACTTACAGTTCCTCGTCGCCAAAATGTAAGTACTATCTGTGCTTCGGTGAAATGTATTTTATATCGGTTCCGAGCCTAGCGTAGGTTTTCCACAACTTAACACAACTCGGTTCTCCAAGATCCTCCTTCAAACTCCCCCTTCTTTTTCCTCTCCTACCATAGGCAACGGAAACGACAGTACAGGACTTGTATACAAGCCACATCATGCACAACCTTTTATTATTGCATACACTACACTGACCACAAGCGCATCTTTTATTGCTTTATCTAATTTAAATAGGTCTTCTGCCAATTCTCTTAACTTTAGATAAAGGTTTAAAATATTAGATTTGTCAGTCTTGGCTGCCCCAAGGTCATTCGCAGTCTTAGTGAACAATTATCTCATTACCGACCTTTCTTTTTTCAGGTTCTCCATTTTTCACGGTCACGGTCGCCACATGTGAGATATTCTGAGGAATCTTGGGGTTTTAAATCAATGAGATATATGTTATTTAAATGTTTTACAAATAAAAAACTGTTTGCGTTTTCATCGACCATACCTAGACAACAACTTTTATTTTCTTTTTTCACAGATTTGACATTTAGCCATAAACTAAATAAAGCTCGCTTTACAATATTCAACATCTTGTATATATCTATATAATAAGAATCTCTGAAACGGCTGCAACAATTTCGATACAATTTAGGATATAGAGGGTCTCGGGGGTGATAAATCGATCTAGCTAGGTTTCATTCTTAGTGAAAATTGTTTTCCCCGTGTTTTCAGGCATTAAAAAATAGCAACGCAACATCGTTAGAAGAGATAAGAAATTCACCGTCTTCGATATCGTAACATTAGCTCAGTCAGGAAATCGCGTGACTAAGAAGACTAAGGTCTCGAGGTCGAATCCTGAAGTTTTCTTTTTTAGTATATTTACCGTTGTCGTTGTTACTATTTATTTGTTCTTTTTATTTTTTCATTTAGTTTTTAGATAAAAAATATGACAAATAAAAATATTCTTCTATATTTCTATGTTTTTTCTTAGAGCGATGACGAAATGTTCTTTTAAAAAAGTATTCTGTAGATATTTAGATACAAAGAAATGGGAAATTCTATTTTATCCACGCGACCTCAATAAATGCAATTTTATATTACTACTAACGCCGCCATTACTACTGTATCTGAGAAGTGGCCAAAATTGGAACTACTGCTAATAAGTTTTCTATATTTCTATGTTTCCTCGTTTTACTCGGGCCATCTGATGGAAAACTTTCAGACCACCAAGAAATTTATCAGAATTTTTCTTTCATTTTTTAATTTAAATAACTAAATGAAAGAAAATAACAAATAAAAAAAGAAACATACGAAAAAAGAACAAAGAAATTAAAAATATATATATGTCGAGATTCAAACTGTGGTGTCCCGACTGAGCCAAAATTACCTTTTTGTTTTTCAAGCCTGAAAACACGGGAAAATCATTTTTTCTAAAAATTAAACCTAGCTAGATCAATATATTGCTCCCGAAACTAAATTGCGAAATCGTTGCAGCCGTTTCTGAGATTCTTATTATTCTTATCTTGCTCGTTTAAAGTATAAGATACAAGATGATTGTGGCGATGATGTGCAAACCGCACCAAGCCAATAAAAAAGGACCATAAAAACGAAAAGGATAGCTGGATCTATTGCTCATTGAGTAGCTCATAAGTCAATGCTACTCGTATAAAGTGCTACTATGTCTAGCCGCGTGCGTACTTCTGAACGTATGAAGTTTATATAAATGCGTAGGTGTCTTACAAAAACAATAAACGAGCTAAGCTCGGTCAACCAGGTACTGTATTTTAAGAAAAAGCTGACGTCTTGGTTATTTGATAATGTCTTCTACAGTATTAAAGAATTTTTGGATTATGAAATATTATTTTATTAATGTATATTTATTAATTTCATTACTATTTGACTATGATATCTTTCTTCTGACGATAACTTATTGACTATAATTTTTAAATTGTAGTAGTAATAATAAATTAATCTCTGTGACTTATTTTTTATTTGTCAATTTTTATTTATATTTGCATAATTTAGATACTTATGATGTAATAATTTTTATTTGATTTGCATAATTTAGATACTTATGATGTAATAATTTTTATTTATATTTGCATAATTTTGATACTTATGATGTAATAATTTTTATTTGATTTGCATACCTAATGAGTTGAATACATGTACTGAACAATTATATAATAAGATCTGTTTTCACTGCATTCTGGCAAATAAAGACTTCTGATTATGATTCAGACCCATTGCTATTCTGTATAACCCGAGACGGCAACATCAGTGCTATTCTCTCCTTCACGATTATCGCCATGACAACCTCATATGCCAAGATCTTCCCCCGCAGCGCTGGCCCGGTTATGCACTCTTCGTCGATTTTGCGACTAGTGATTATCAATTTAAAAAAACATGTTCTTCTGTTTACTTATAGTACTTCAATGAGTCCAACCACTTGGAGATAAGCGCGAGGAACCATGACAAGTTTATGATAAAGAAACGCAATGGACAGGCGAAGTTGTCCATGGGGAATCGGAACAGCGTTGATAATTGGTAAGTCGATAATATATTACTGGGTGTTTTGTGGGGCTGCTCCGCTTCTGCAGTGCATCTGGTATGTTTGCGGAGGCACAAGTTGACCACTTTTATACAACTATTCGCTAACGGTGTGCCTCCCTGGTGCGGAGAGTGCGGGCCAGCCCCAACAACGTCCTAGCGATGATACGCGACAGGCTTGACTGTCCCTACATGCGACACTGCTGTGGAGTATTAAATAACAAATAAATATATTTTAATTATAATAAATCTGTCACTAACATTAGGATAAGTTTGCAACACTAACAAAATGAGTTTGAGTTGAGTTTGAGTTTTTATGGGGAAACTTCTTCAGTTCACCTTTAAGAGGAATTTTGACGACGACATCGGCCAATGGCAGTTTTATTATTATTATTACTTATATTTACTATTTAAGGAGAAGAAGTGACTAATGGGTTTAGGTAGTGGCATATAAGACATGTTAAAAAGATACAGTGTATACCTAATCTTAGACCAATCCGCACTGGGTCAGACAGTATTTCCATGTAATAACATTCCGGTAGGCTGCACAATTTTGTTCTAGTATATGTCTATTTATAAAGATGTCATTTTAGCGAATTCTGCGATGATTTCATGAACTCGTACGAGGCGCTTGGATACCCTTGCTCCGTCACCCCGGAAACCCCCATCAACATCTACAAGAATGGGCTTTGCAAGATCGTGTCCACGGAGTTCCACAAGAAAGTAGTCTACGAGAGCGGAGTCGAGGGTCTGGTCTTCAACCTGAGTGATAGGTTCTTCTCTCTGGATCACAACGCCACCAATAACGGAATGTTGGATTTGCGTGATTGTTTTTACGGTAAAAGCTGCATAATAATGTAGGTACTTAAAATTTTGTAATAAAATATTTTTATTGAGGCAAAGTTTTTAAAACCATAGTATTTTCATAGTTGTTTTGTCTCTGGACTTTTTTATTTTTTCAATAATAATTTTACCAATACTCGTTATTTTAATTCAGGTTTTAAGTAAAGGTGTGTATTTATTTAGGTATTCCTCTAACAATCAGCAAGCCCTACTTCTTGGGCGTAGATCCAAAACTGTACGAGGGTGTCGAAGGCATCCCGGAGCCCGATCCTACCAAACTGTCCTACTTCATCATTGAGCCGGTGAGTAGGTTCTTTTAAGTCATTTCTACGTTCGTCTTCATATTTCACAAGTATAAATATTAAATACCCTAGATCTATTTTTTTACCCTCAATAGTTATAGTATCGTGCCATATCGCCTGAAACATATCTATCTTCCAAATTAAGTGAAATTGTTGAAAATAGCTGTCACATGTGGACAAAACGGATGGATGTAAGCTGTCGGTTCCGTTTTGCTATTTGCCCGATGCTCGGAAACAATCTTAATCGTTTATACCAGTAGATATTACACACTACTTGCAGCGCTGGTCTTCTATTGCCAGATTTTGGAAAACAGCAAATTAAACTATTTTCCTGAAATGCAGATGATCGCCACAGAGCTGGAGTCTGTGGTACGCCTGCAAATAAACCTGGTGCTGCCAGACCTAAGCTTCAGCAGCAGAGCTGGCAGATACTCGCAACTGGCGGTGCCCATTGCTTACATGGAATTTGTAAGTTTTTCAAGCGTTGGCTGCTTCTCTTTAGTGTCGTATTTCATTCCTCTAATATTACAATACAAATATTTATTGACAACAAAGATTGTAAGCTACTTTCTACTTAAAAATTTCCTCCAGACAACCATTAGGTAAAAAACCGTGAAACAGAGAAAGATTAGACCATCCTGCCTGTGTAGAATATCGAAAGTAATTAGTATAATTTTTGAAGATTCCACTCGTGTAAGAGTTTTTATCACATTATAAAATATTTAACCATATTCATTGTCTGCGTTGTAAAGCCGACAACCGACCTCACAAACCATGGTGCCAAAGCTATGGAACTGTCGAAGGCCTTTGACAATAATTCTCATGTAACAATTCTTGAAAATACAATATATACAAGTAGCTTTGGTTGACAGCTATCTATTGTTTTTCTATACTTCATCGTGTTTTGACAGATCCAGCCGCCGCTGCCGGGACAAGTCTACGACTCCCTCCACCTCCTCTACGTGGCCGCGCCCATCATCACGCGGGCCGCGGTGGCGCTCCTCGTCATCACAGGACTGGCGCTGATCTCCCACCCCGTCATCCTCTACTTAGTGCACAAACACTTGACCAATGAGAAAATTATTGTGATATCAACACAAGAGCCACTCTTGCAGAGTCAAGTCAAACAAGTCTTCAAGCAGTAATGGTTGTTGCACGTCTACAACTTAGTGTGGACTTTTCAGAAATATTTAATAATTTAGTTGTAAAGTAACAGTTGCCCGCCGTTCCTCCAAACGCGCCGCAGGATCTTTTGGCGTATAACAGGAAAGCGCTTCATTTGGCATGTTTTCAAATTATTTTGGAACAAACACATCGCACCCAGTGAATAGGGATGATAACTACTACTTTTAGGGTTCCGTAGTAAAAAAGGAACCCAGTTTCGCCATGTCCGTCTGTCTGTCTGTCCGTCCGCGGCTTAGCTCAGAGACTCTTAGTACTAGAAGGCTGTAATTTGGCATGGATATACATAATAATCATGCCGACAAAGCTAAAGAATAAAATCTTAAAAAAATTATCTATGTACACGTGAAGTTCTCACACCTAAGGATGCCGAAGACGAAAGAAGAAAAGTGGAGGAGATTGAGTAGGAAAGCGGACCCCAGCACTAGGAGGACGAAGAACAAGACACGTGAAGTGGGGGTTATTTTTTTATTCACGATTACCTTATAGTGTGAGGTACCGTCGGATAGGTTTTCTAAAAATAATGGGGGTTTTAAAGTGCTTATTTTTGTTAGAGTCAAATTACGGAACCCTACACTTTGCGTGGCCCTACACGTGCTTGGCTGGTTTTATTTTTCTTTGGTATCGGGTAGATTAATGAAAAATATTGGACACCTTTCTTTTTTATTTTTTTCACCTAAAAAGTAACGGAGATTTTATTATCGTATCGAGTTGAAAAAGCGTATAATGTCACGCTTGAGTCGATTGTATACCGAGTTGTGATGTGACGTAATCATCCCCACTCTTCAACTTTAATGCGGTTTAACTAAGCAAGTGCTCTTTTTGTTAATTTTAGAAAATAAAAATACGTGTCTAATATTTTTGTATTACCTGACTGACGGACAAAATAAAATTTCGTTTTGTTTACCCCTCGGCAGACCAACCACCCACCTTTACGCAGTCATCATTCCTTTGTCGTGCTAAATGTCAATAGCCCAAAGATCCGACTTCCGATTGGCTGCGTGTCAAAAGATCCTTCCGCGCTTACGTTACGTTTGCGTGACGTGGCGTGGCTTGCGCGTGGCCATGTAAGATGCGTGGCGTGGCTTCCACGTGGCCACGTAAGATGCGTGGCAGGCAGCAGGACATGTATGAAACTGACACCGCGGCACGTATTCGCGTGGGCCGTGTGTCTTTATTAATACATGGTGAAGTAGACGCGTTAGTGTTAATGTTCCTGTTGGACATTGCTATCATAAGTGTTAGTGAACTAACGCAATACCTCTCGGGTGATAACTCAGCCTATGAAACTGAACAAGTATTGTTCTGGAAATTTTCCAAAATCACAATAAAATATTTAACTTTTCATACAATCTCAAACTACAATCTCATCAGCTAGCCGAGTCAGCTAGCCGAGCCAATTTGTATGAAAAGTAAAAGTTCATGGGCTAAACTACCACCCGAGAGTTTGCGTTATTTCATTAACACGTTATATAAAGATATAAACGTGTAATTACGTTTGTTTCTTTAGTTGAGTGATATCGAAGTTTCGTTTAAAAAGCCGTTTTTCGGTTATAGATAAACAAATTGTAAATAGGTAATTGATATATTATTAGTCAAAAATTGGTTGTGTTATATAAGAATAAAAGAATAAGAATAAGAAAACATTTATTTACGGCACATAACAAAACACACATAAAACAAAACACACATAAAACAAAACACACGCTAACAAACAAAAAGACATAATAAACAGGCCTCCACAGTAGCAATCTGACTGAACTCAACACAATAATATAACTAAAACCCAGATGCCTCCACAGCAGCAATCTGACTGAACTCAACACAATAATATAACTAAAACCCAGATGCCTCCACAGCAGCAATCTGACTGAACTCAACACAATAATATAACTAAAACCCAGATGCCTCCACAGCAGCAATCGGACTGAACTCAACACAATAATTTAACTAAAACCCAGATGCCTCCACAGTAGCAATCTGACTGAACTCAACACAATAATATAACTAAAACCCAGATGCCTCCACAGCAGCAATCTGACTGAACTCAACACAATAATAAAACTAAAACCCAGATGCCTCCACAGCAGCAATATGACTGAACTCAATACAATAATATAACTAAAACCCAGATGCCTCCACAGTAGCAATCTGACTGAACTCAACACAATAATATAACTAAAACCCAGATGCCTCCACAGTAGCAATCTGACTGAACTCAACACAATAATATAACTAAAACCCAGATGCCTCCACAGTAGCAATCTGATTGAACTCAACACAATAATATAACTAAAACCCAGATGCCTCCACAGTAGCAATCTGACTGAACTCAACACAATAATATAACTAAAACCCAGATGCCTCCACAGTAGCAATCTGACTGAACTCAACACAATAATATAACTAAAACCCAGATGCCTCCACAGTAGCAATCTGACTGAACTCAACACAATAATATAACTAAAACCCAGATGCCTCCACAGTAGCAATCTGACTGAACTCAACACAATAATATAACTAAAACCCAGATGCCTCCACAGTAGCAATCTGACTGAACTCAACACAATAATATAACTAAAACCCAGATGCCTCCACAGTAGCAATCTGACTGAACTCAACACAATAATATAACTAAAATCCAGATGCCTCCACAGTAGCAATCTGACTGAACTGAACACAATAATATAACTAAAACCCAGATGCCTCCACAGTAGCAATCTGACTGAACTGAACACAATAATATAACTAAAACCCAGATGCCTCCACAGTAGCAATCTGACTGAACTCAACACAATAATATAACTAAAACCCAGATGCCTCCACAATAGCAATCTGACTGAACTGAACACAATAATATAACTAAAACCCAGATGCCTCCACAGTAGCAATCTGACTGAACTGAACACAATAATATAACTAAAACCCAGATGCCTCCACAGTAGCAATCTGACTGAACTGAACACAATAATATAACTAAAACCCAGATGCCTCCACAGTAGCAATCTGACTGAACTCAACACAATAATATAACTAAAACCCAGATGCCTCCACAGTAGCAATCTGACTGAACTGAACACAATAATATAACTAAAACCCAGATGCCTCCACAGTAGCAATCTGACTGAACTGAACACAATAGTATAACTAAAACCCAGATGCCTCCACAGTAGCAATCTGACTGAACTGAACACAATAATATAATTAAAACCCAGATGCCTCCACAGTAGCAATCTGACTGAACTGAACACAATAATATAACTAAAACCCAGATGCCTCCACAGTAGCAATCTGACTGAACTGAACACAATAATATAACTAAAACCCAGATGCCTCCACAGTAGCAATCTGACTGAACTGAACACAATAATATAACTAAAACCCAGATGCCTCCACAGTAGCAATCTGACTGAACTGAACACAATAATATAACTAAAACTCAGATGCCTCCACAGTAGCAATCTGACTGAACTAAACACAATAATATAACTAAAATCCAGATGCCTCCACAGTAGCAATCTGACTGAACTGAACACAATAATATAACTAAAACCCAGATGCCTTCACAGTAGCAATCTGACTGAACTGAACACAATAATATAACTAAAACCCAGATGCCTCCACAGTAGCAATCTGACTGAACTGAACACAATAATATAACTAAAACCCAGATGCCTCCACAGTAGCAATCTGACTGAACTCAACACAATAATATAACTAAAACCCAGATGCCTCCACAGTAGCAATCTGACTGAACTGAACACAATAATATAACTAAAACCCAGATGCCTCCACAGTAGCAATCTGACTGAACTGAACACAATAATATAACTAAAACCCAGATGCCTCCACAGTAGCAATCTGACTGAACTGAACACAATAATATAACTAAAACCCAGATGCCTCCACAGTAGCAATCTGACTGAACTGAACACAATAATATAACTAAAACCCAGATGCCTCCACAGTAGCAATCTGACTGAACTGAACACAATAATATAACTAAGTCAAGGAGTGTTCACACCGGCCAGCGCGTGAACGAACCAACTGATGCGAACACTCCCAGACTACAGTAAACAAAAATAAGATATAATATAGTTTAAAAAACTCCTACTTCTGGCTCCATCACCAGTATGGCTCAGATAGTGAATGTCCGTGTGGCATCTCTCCTCAAAGAATGGCCCATTTATGATCCTGCCCAGCGTGTCCTAGCACGTACACACGCGAGGACCTGTACAATGCCATGGACGCAGCCGTGTCTGTGGCGGAGTGCTGGTCCTCCGCCATATAGTCACCGAATCGACTCGATAAGAAGAAAAACCAGGCTCGTTACCAACTGCACTGTATTCGACATATCATAACAAATCAAAAGAACCCTAACTCGAGGCGTTTACTTAGTTGCTTTTAACAAATTAAATGAGCCCAAACTCTTACTATTAGCCATTAAAGAGTTCTACCTTCCAGCTCCTGACTTCATGATCAGATCAGCTTGATGGTACTAAAATAATTGTTTTATTATCCGAATTACACAAACCTACAAAATTTCAAAATGATACGACAGTTAGATAGAAGTAGGTTAAAATTTAATTTCAAGATTTGTTTACATATAGTTACTGCGCAACCGGCGCGGGCGCGCGTAAGTCATGGGATATAATTTTCCTTTATAAAATGATCAATAATATCATTGATTGTCCCCCTATCCTCGGCCATATTAAATTGTCCGTACCCTATCAGTACCCTCGTTCTAGAATTTGCAAAACCTTCTCGCGCCCTTATTGTAGAACCTAATATTGGTTTGAAGTCACGCGGGTTTCGCCCCGCAAGCGTGCTGTGCATCTAGGGCTGTGCATGACTCTAATAACTACAACATTTCATGCGCAGAAACAAAAAGCCGCGCGTGACGTCATCCACTGACAAAATCGATTTTATTGATTTTATTGATCATTGAACCTCAGTCAAACTTTATCAAGATTCACACACTTACTACTCTTCCGTAAGAGCGTTTCCGTTATAATTAAACTAGTAACTAGCGATTTACAGATAACCTCTTTATACTCGAGGCATGATATCAATTGCCAACGATTGAACGAGCCGTGAACATACCGACTTGGGATTTTTACCCGCTCCATACTAACCCGCTATCTGCAAGACGGTCAACACTCTGACGAGTACTTTAATGAAAAAATATTTATTAATTACTTTCATTGACAGTGAGTTGTGAGTGAAACGTTCTTTGTTGTTTTGGTTTGTTTTTTTTAGTTTGTGACACTATAAAAGAAGTTTAAATAATAAGAATCGTAAGTATTTGTAAATCTCAATTACATACCTATTATATCAATTTTTATTTTCCTCTTCAATATTTTCTTACAAAAGATTTAGAATCTAACCAACGAACCATTTACATTTATAACGACAGGACAAAGAGTTTTCTTTAAAACACATATAAGAGAAGAGTTTTGTAGAAAACATTTATAATAGACAGACAAATAAATTTTAAACTAAGAAACGTAAACATCCCATGTGTATAATGCGGAGATTGATGTTGAGTCACCGACAGATGGCGGTGAACAAACTGTCTTAATTTTTAGATCGCGGTATAGAGATTTTTTCTAATTACATGACCCCCCAACGAAGCCTTTGATATATATACACTTATACACTTATACCATAAAAAGAGTGTTTCATTTACCTAGCTATCACTCGGGGACTAGCACAGATGAATAAGTAAGTAACAAGTTACAGATAGGAATCGGACCAATCACAGTTGTGGACGCTAATTATAGTTCCATTTTAGCAAGTCGACGTCGCTAGTGTGTTTAGAGAAAGAGACAGGTATATGGTGCTATCTTTTACCTCTTGCTAGTGATGTACCACTCTTATCGATAATATCAGCTGTTCACTTGAAATAAAACTATAAATGATTTTTTAATTCGTTTATTACCTAAGTTGTTGTTGTTTACACATAATATATCTAGTACCTGGACGGAACAAAACAATAAAATTGTATCTTGAAATTATATTATATTTTTATTATATTTTTATTGTATCTTAAAATTGTATATTGTATTGTATCTTTCGAAGTGAAAATACGGCGAACGCGAGTTTTTCTCGTCCCAAAAAACCCCTATATTGCAAATTTCGTCAAAATCGTTAGAGCCGTTTTCGAGAACTCATTTACAAATATACAAACAAAATATTGCTCGTTTAATAGTATAGGATAGGATGTTTGAAACTGTTTCCCAACTAGCAAAATCAGTACCTACTACTACCTACTTTTTCCTGTACTTATAACATAAGATAGATGTATTCAATACCTATAAGTACGTACCTATAAGCACCACGTCTCAGAGCCGTAAGTCATCACTGGTAACCCAGGTATATATATTCGTCAACAACTTCGAGAGTAAAGTTTCCAACAGTTAGTGCGGTGGGTGCAACGTGGACGTTAAACATGACCTTCGTTTTGTCCATGTTCATTTTAAGACCCACTTGTTGAGAAACTCTATTGAGGTCACCGAGCATTTTTCCAAGATCCTCAAGTGACTCAGCCATGACTTCTATATCGTCGGCAAATCGCAGATGACTCAATATATTCGCCGTTGATATTGATGCAAAACATTCAAAACATACCTAATCATAAATTATAGTATTATCTTATTACAGATTTAACTGGTTTTTTAATTCGACTTTTATATTTTTTGAGAGCAGAACTTTGAACAAGTGTCATGGTTTTAGGTAAACGCGAATTTTCTTTTCCTCGTAAAATCCTATTAATACTTAGGCACCAATTAAATATCTGGACTTTGCAGACAATCTCGATAAAATATTTTTCCACGTGCTCGCGATGCTTGACGCATTCTAAAAAGTCAAACTTTTGACTTTTTAAGAAAATCGCACTTATGTGTTTTCTTATGTTTGGGAGATGACTGTGAGAATTTAAGTAATTATTTATGGTTTTGATTAGTTCACCGAATATTCTTGTAACTTTATCGGTAGGATACATTAATCTCTTAGATTTGAAATTTCTTTCTCGGCTTTCTGTCCATTGATGGATTCCTGAAAGATCTTTGGTTGTTAGGTTACTCTTACAAATTGTACATGGTCCAATCAGTTTTAAGATTTTTCGAGTGACCCAACCAGCTGTAAAAGATTTTGCATTCATACTTATTTTCTCTTCTACTACTTGTTCGCGCAAACTTTTTTCTGTTTTAGTATGAAGATGCGGTTCCAAGGAACTCGTTGCAAGTGGTAAACCAATACCATCACTCGAAGAATCCTTCTTGCTGTCGTCGTCGTAATTGAAAAACGATTTAAAATCACTAATAGACTCCCCTACATCGATTTCACAATTCGCACCGCTTGAGTGGAATGCCAGAATATCCGTGAGTAATAGGGATTTAAATGTGTTAACAAATGACCAACAGTCAGGGTTAACATTTCTGGAATTCAGTGCTCTAACTCTCCCAAAAAAATTTTCCAAAGGGTCTTGATTCATGTGGCGCGTGAAGAAATATTTTGTGGACTTAGATTTTAAATAATCCCATATTTTAATTAAAGACTCCAGGGTTGTGATCCAGTTACGTAAGGAAGGAACGGTGACCATTTTTTGGTTACCTTGCTTATCATGTGTCACATATTTCATATTTTTTAATAATTTTATAGCATCTCTCCAAAACTCGACGTGGCCGCTGTTGACTGTGACAGGAGTACGCATTTTCCCCTTGTCTTTTGAGCTCCCTTTTGAAGAATTTACACTGTCGAAGAGTTTATCAAAGAAAAGTAACAGAGCAGCGGTGTTACTCATCGTCGAACTTTTCTCGTTTTCATCTTTCGCAGCTTAAAAGAAAATAATAATTACATGAGTACCAAGAGTAAAGTACCAAAAGAAATATAATTAAAAATCAAGGCGTCAGTAGTAACCGTACCAAATTTGGAACAAAATGTCAGCATTGCTGCCATTTTCTCACTAAAAACTTGTGCACATTTGGACACCTTCATTTTTTTAATTTTATCAGGAAGGATGTGCTCGTCCGTTAAGTTTTTCAGTAGCCTGATATCTCCAAGTGTGCAATCCATATTGTAAACTTTCACAATGTCGATCCAGCGTGCTAATTTGCCATCAAAATAAATGTCTTTATTTAAAAAATTATTGCGTATTCCTTTTAACAGGTGTGGTGGGTCGTATACAACGTTGAGTTTATGGCCCTCGAACTCGATTGTACAATCTGCAAGAAAGTGATAAATGAGAACAGTCAAAATAGGCTATTTGAAAATATTGAAGATATACTACAAATTGGTTATACGATTTAAAACCTAATGAATAAGCGCAAAACCTTTTAGGTGGTGATAGTGCAGAATATGAACATCTTTTACAAAGGGGCCAACTCTAACTAGACAAAAAAAAAAATGCTGTTTCACACAAATTGTCAATACCTACATATTACTTGACTAAAATGTATGGAACTTGTTTTTTTTTTTACTGAATACTGAATAATACTCGTAGTTACCAGGATTTTCTCCTCTAAGTATTTGCTCCCGACGCGTCTTTTCAAGTAACCTATTTATCGCGCTCACGTTGTTAGTGCCTTGGTCGCAAATCAATGCTATAGGTGACAAACCTATTTCAACCACAGCGGCACATATATTTTTTATCAATATTTCTAAATTCGCCGCTGGCGTCTGGCTATCGCAGAAGTAGTAAGCGAATGGCTGTCGCCACGATGCACATACTCCTGACAGAAACACAAAATTGAATTAGTAAGTAGTCCCAAGAAGCATATTAGTAAGAATCACTAATCCAAATTGTTAGTATTATTTTATTACCTACCTCTGATCATAAATACACAAGCATGATCTGCGATCTTTTGATTCACATCACTGTCTAAATCTGTATGCCCGTAAATTTTGTCTTCGTGTGCAGAATATTTCAAATGTGGCTCTAATGATACCTCGTCAAATACAATAGAACATATTTTTTTAAGTTCGTTCCATTTCCCGACCTTTTTCTTTAAAACTTTAGCTAAGCTTTTGTTTATGCCAGTCGTAATAGGCACACTTTTAATCAACTTTGACAAAGTTCTTCGGGATGGTAAGTAAAACATCGCGCGAAGAAGACGGTATTCTTTGGGACTGCATTTTAATAAAGCTAAGCACATTGCTTTCTCTTCTAATGAATATCTTCGATGCTTTGGTTTTCTATTTACACATTTCAGTTGCATCGTAATAAAAGATTTCGTCAAATGTGGCAGATTTTCAAAGTTTGAAAATAATTTTGATTCCCCAAATTTTGTGCTCAATTGTAATCGACGTTTTAACTTAAGATTTCTGGTTTTATGTGACACTTGTTGCAATCTGCGATATAGTTGTTTACACTTTGGAGTTAAGATTTTTGGATTAATACGTTGAACTTTAACTCCAATATGGCGCTTCTCTGAAATAACAAATCAGGACATATTTGTAATAAGATGTAAGTTATACTTGCTGTTGTCAAAAAGGAGTTTTGTGATGTTTACCTTGATCTGTTGGCGAAGTATCATTACCGTCAAATTTTGGTTTTTTGCATGGAGGTTCACTGGGTTTTGTTTCCAAGTTAAATTGTTCTGAAATTGTAAACAAATAATTAATAAAACGCCTGGGTATATAGTTCATAAATGTCATGTAATGATTTAGATATGATCTGTTGACGAAATATAATTACCATCAGAACTTCGTTTCCTGCATAGCGACTCATTAGGTTTTGTTACCGAATTATGCATTTCTGAAATTCAAAACATAGTTAAATATAAAATCTGGTTATAGTTAAAAAAAATGTTGAATATGTTTACCTTGGAGTGTTGGCGAAGTATCATTACCGTCAAATTTTGGTTTTTTGCATGGAGGTTCACTGGGTTTTGTTTCCAAGTTAAATTGTTCTGAAATTGTAAACAAATAATTAATAAAACGCCTGGGTATATAGTTCATAAATGTCATGTAATGATTTAGATATGATCTGTTGACGAAATATAATTACCATCAGAACTTCGTTTTCTGCATCGTGACTCATGTTTTGTTACCGAATTATGCATTTCTGAAATTCAAAACATAGTTAAATATAAAATCTGGTTATAGTTAAAAAAAAAATGTTAAAGATGTTTACCTTGGAGTGTTGGCGAAGTATCAAATTTTGTTTTTTTGCATGGAGGTTCACTGGGTTTTGTTTCCAAGTTAAATTGTTCTGAAATAAACAAATAATTAGTAAAATGTCTGGTTACAGTTTATAAATAAATAAATAAATATGTGGGGACATTTCACATACACGGCCATCTGATCCCCAACTAAGCAGAGCTTGTACTATGGGTGCCGGACAGCTGATATACATACATACATATTATATAGATAAATACATACTTAAATATAGATAGAGTCTGGTTATGGTAAAAAGAAGGTAATATAATGTTGAAGATGTTTAACCTTGGAGTGTTGGCTGCTGATCAACTACATGAACAGTATTGTAATATGTATGGTCTTTAAGACAATCCGGTATTTTACACACATTGTACAGTTCATCACCTGAAAATTATACAATACAATATACAAAGTAATCTTACTGACTAATTTTTATTTTAGTTTTCAATATCAAGTTTCAAGAGACTAGGTTAATAGGTCCTAGAGGTAACTTACCCACACTGAATAAAAATAAGATTACAATTTGACTCAACCGCAATGTAATAGACTATTGACCACATTGAAAACTACACTAATACTACGACTGATTGTTGTTTGCGTTTTTTAAATGCTGTAAGGGTATATGTCAAAACATCGATAGTCGATAAATTATTGGTCATCCCTATTTTTTCATACTTAAAAATAACCAATTAATTATTTCAAACAAAGATGATATTTAGGTAGGTACTTAAATTTAGTTGAATGAAAGAGTTTAATATAGACAGGAATCTATCTACTTACTTTGTCCATTTGGAATCCCACTACAAATTTCTGCCGCCGTAAATAAAGTTGGCCGAGCAATAATCGAATTCAGGCGATCGTTTTCGTAAAATTTACGCTCAAAATGTTTGGCACAAACTCTTTTACTCGTTAATTGATTATAATTAGCTGAATTTAAATATTTACAGTTTATTTGCTTCAGCCACAAACTCCGCCGATTTGGCGGTCGCGGAAAACAGTGCATTAAGATGCCACTACTGCTTTTGGATGAACAATTAGGGACACAACATTTTATTACACCCATTTTAAACACTTTCTCACTCGATGCATAAATTATGAATAGATAAATAGAAATAGAAAAAACAATACACAGCAAGTAAACAACCTAACCTCAACGAAATTAGTTAGACGTCAGTCAGTCAAACAGGCCGCCATTAAACGTCATTGCGTTGAACACTAGCGCTGCGGTGTTGCAAACCATGAACTACGCCCGGTATAATTTATTATGAACTCTATAGCTAATGCATTAATGACTAAAATTGAGTGGGGAAAATAATGTCCACCGATTGTAGTATGGAGATTCCATAGCGTGGGGACTAGGTTCGTTCATGGTCCTTCGAGCCGGATCAGTTTTCCGGAGGGCACTTAGGGTTTAGTGCAGGTTTTTTTTTTGGTGATGAAAACCCACGGGCAGTGGATCGCTGTCGCAAACGTGGGAGGTTGCAGACCAGCTGCGGAGCTGGTGCTGAGGATCGACAGGGAGGAGCCTTGTCAGGATAAAGACGGCGCTGGGAGTGACGCTGTCAAGCGCAGAGGGTGCTGAGGATCGACAGGGAGGAGCCTTGTCAGGATAAAGACGGCGCTGGGAGTGACGCTGTCAAGCGCAGAGGTTTACCCATATTGAAGCATATCCTCTTTGATTGGAGGAGGAACAGGAGGGCTACATACATACAGCTGGAGGAACAGGAGGACGATTACATACATACAGCTGGAGGAACAGGAGGACGGCTACATACATACAGCTGGAGGAACAGGAGGACGATATGCAGCTGAGTGATGTGTGATTAAATCTATTTCAGTGTTCTGGAAAACCGTGAGTACATTTAACCAAGTGGAAAATTGAACTTTATTACTGAGAAGACTTTAACTTAGAATAATTTTAGGACTTAGAATAATTTCGGTAAAAACGAAGGTACGGGGAACCTATGCCCAATTTCGGTCAGTTAAAAGGCGGTAAAAACACTTAAAAAAAATCTTGCTTTTTTTATATTGGGCTGGGACTTAGTATTTTATGCCGTTTTTAAACTTGGAATTTTTCAAATGGCTGCAGAGCGGGTCATAAACTCATTTTATGTGGACGATCTATTAACAGGCTGCCAAACTAAGGAAGAAGGAATCAAGCTATACAAAGAAATGAATGATCTGTTAGGTAAAGCAGGATTTGAGATATCAAAATGGACAAGTAATGATGAGGAGTTATTGAAAGCCATGAAAGAAAGTGAAAACGAAGATGAAAAAAGAGTTGTAAAGGATGGGCTCAAAATAAAGGAAGATGAAGTTATGAAAATAGTTGGGCTTACCTGGAAACGTAACGAAGATTCCTTTCGTTATGCCGTGGATCTGCCTTCTCTGAAAGAAAAGGTTGTTACAAAGAGAAAGATCATTTCGGACATTTCCCGCTTCTATGATCCCATTGGTTGGGCAGGCCGCAGTATTATAGTACCAAAAATTATAATACAAAAGCTTTGGTTAGCTGGCCTAGACTGGGACGAAGCGGTGCCCAAAGAAATACTCGAGGAATGGCTTACCTATCGAGAAGAATTAAAAGTCTTTGAAAATATTTCCATACCTCGTTGGATTGGTGTTAAGACTGACGATAAAGTAATAGAGCTTCATGGTTTCAGCGATGCATCTAAAGTAGCGTATGCTGCTGTCGTTTACTCCCGGGTAGTCGATGCAGAAGGTAATATTCATATTGCTTTAATTTCTTCAAAAACCAAAGTTGCTCCAGTGAAACAAGTATCAATTCCTAGATTGGAATTGTGTGGTGCTGTTTTGTTAACGAAGTTGTTGATGGAGGTTGCAGCGGTTATAAAAGTTGACAAAGCTAATTTGCATGCCTGGACTGATTCTACCGTGGTTCTGGCATGGCTGAACAACCACCCGAATCGATGGAAAGTGTTTGTCGCCAATCGTGTCTCGGAGATTTTAACTCATTTAGACTCTCATAACTGGTCGCATGTTACTTCAAAGCAGAATCCTGCTGACATGGCTTCCAGAGGATTACGCCCCTCTGAACTTTTAAACGATCAGATGTGGTTTAAGGGACCTGATTTCTTACATGCAGAGGAAATAATTTATCAAAGATCAAGGGAGGAAATAAAAAGAGAAGAATCAGATCTCGTCAATAAAGAGAGGGTAATTCAAAGGTCTTTTCACACAACTGTGAAACCTCAGTGGGACAAGTTTTCGTCTTTGACACGTTTGGTTCGGGTTGTGGCTTACTGCAGACGGTTCTTGTATAATACAAAAAACAAAAGTAATAAAAGAAGTGGTTTTTTAACTACAGAAGAGTTGAAAGATGCGTTGATGGTTATTATAAAACAAGATCAGGCTGAGAATTTTGAAAATGATATTGCGATTTTTAAAAAGGGTGCAACTTTGCCAAAGAGTAGCAGTTTGCGATTCCTAAATCCTTATATAGATAATGAGGGCGTGTTGCGGGTTGGAGGCAGGCTTACTCATTCTCAGTTGGACAGGAATCGGAAACATCCAATTTTAATGCCAAAGGATTCGCATTTATCTTATTTGATTGTGGCTAATGTGCATAAGCAGACACTTCATGGGGGACCGCAACTGATGTTGTGTTGTTTGCAAGCCAAATATTGGATATTAGGGGCTAAGCAGTTAGTAAAGGCTTGTTTTCGAAATTGTGTAACTTGTGCAAGGAATGCTGGTATTATACGATCACAATTGATGGGACAATTGCCTTCGGCACGTGTGACTCCTATGAGGGCTTTTAAGAATAGTGGAGTGGATTATGCGGGGCCAATTCAAGTACGGACGGCCAAGGGCCGAGGGCATAAATCGCAGAAAGCATATATATGCTTCTTTGTGTGCATGGCGACGCGTGCGGTGCACCTTGAGGTGGTGACGGAACTTACAACTGAAGGTTTTTTGCAAGCTTTCAAGCGGTTTGTTGCAAGGAGGGGGTATTGTTCGGATATTTGGAGCGATAATGGCACAAACTTTATTGGCGCAGCTAGCGAACTTAAAAAATTGTTTATCGCTGAGAAAAAATCAATGCTAGACGAGGTAGCAGAGGCTCTTGCAACAAACGGCGTTAATTGGCATTTCATCCCTTCAAGGTCCCCAAATTTTGGTGGCCTTTGGGAAGCAGGGGTGAAGTCTGTTAAACATCACCTGAAATGGGTTATTGGTCAATCTACACTGACGTTTGAAGAAATGTCAACAGTTCTGGCACAAGTAGAAGCATGCCTGAACTCAAGGCCACTGTCGTCACTTCCTTCTGATGAGAATGGTGAGGTATCGGTTCTCACACCGGGCCATTTTCTCGTTGGAGAATCATTGATTTCTCCACCAGAAAGAAATTATGAATCTGCTAACGTAGGATCCTTAAGAAGATGGCAGTATGCACAGAAAATATTGCAGGACTTTTGGCGACAGTGGTCTCAGGAGTACCTTACTAAATTTTATCATAGATATAAATGGTCTTCTCTGGGTCCACAGCCAAAAATTGGTGATGTTGTCGTAATAAAAGAGGATGGGCTACCACCATGCCAATGGATGTATGGCAGGGTGATTCAGACCCATCCAGGCTTGGACGATGTTGTGCGTGTTGTGACCTTGAAAGTTAAGAACGGTACTTTGAAAAGACCAGTGACCAAATTATGCCTTCTACCAATATCGGAATGAATTTTTGATACATTTATGTTTTACTTTATTTACAGTTAATTTCCGTGGTTAGTTATGAATGAGGGTCATGTTTTATTTTATTGTTGTTATAGTATGGTGTTCTATTTAACTCAGTCTAAAAACTCAGTATATAATGGCTTAAATGTACAACTTTAAGTTAAGATTCTTTATGTTTTGTTCTATCTTTGGTTATGGTAGGCGGTTTTTTGTTTTTTGTAAAGGACAATTGTCACTTTGTCCTTGGTAGGCGGAATGTATAATGCGGAGATTGATGTTGAGTCACCGACAGATGGCGGTGAACAAACTGTCTTAATTTTTAGATCGCGGTATAGAGATTTTTTCTAATTACATGACCCCCCAACGAAGCCTTTGATATATATACACTTATACACTTATACCATAAAAAGAGTGTTTCATTTACCTAGCTATCACTCGGGGACTAGGTTCGTTCACCATGTACATACCTTCGTTTGGGGAGGCGCCGGCGGATATACATTCCCATAGATTAATGCTCTCTTTTTTGTCGTGTCGTGTCGTGTCGGTAAGCACCAGGTGGAAAGGCGGCCAATATGCCGAATGTAAAACAAGAATATTGTCTATAGTTTTAGTGTGTGTCATTGGGAGCTAAATGAAGCTCGCTTCGCTCAGATAAGAGCGCAGTTTTATGTATTTATAAACTTTAAGATAAAACATAACTAAATGTTTTAACATAACCAAAGAATGTTCAAATTATTTTGTATAAAAAAAAGCAAAATTACTCAATTAAAAATGGAATAAAACAACACTAACTTAAACTTTCTGAATAGGAAACTTTCTGGCTGTGCCTAGTGTGGTTACAATTGTAATGCATAATGTTTGTAACTAGACAATTTTAATAAAGTATTATTATTATTAGGATAGAAATAGAAACAGTACCAAAAGAATGATTTTAGGGAATATTAATTATTCTTCGGAGTATTCATCGCTTTACCCACCACGTCTCGGCAAACATAGTGTGGGATGCCAGGTGGACTGATGACCTGAGGAAGGTCGCTGGTGGTGGCTGGATGAGGAAAGCGGGTGATCGTGCGCTTTGGCGTGCCCTTGGGGAGGCCTACGTCCAGCAGTGGACTGCAACAGGCTGATCGCTTTACAGGAATATATGCCGTTTGCTCCATAAATAATGCTATCAGACTTGTTTTACTTTTCGCAATGGCACAGGGCGCTGCGCCCGCGCACTGCGCCGAAACACGGCTGGTATAGTCTAGCCTAGATAGATATTGCGATAGACATGCACATGTTTTTATGAAATGCTATAGATAAATCTGTTGATTTGACCTCAAAAAGTTCAGATAAATAAATGATCAGCCTAGTGCGATAGCCCTTTTCGTGATCTAATTATACCAATTGTATACGTGTTTAGAAAGTCGTCGGTTGCGTAGTGGCGAGGACCGCTGTCTTCCGTCCGGGTGAAGGTTCGACGCTCTTGCAGTGAAGGAAAACATCGTGATAAAACCTGCACATTCCTGCGAAGAAATTCAAAGGTTGTGTGTGAAGTCGACCAACCCGCACCTGGTCGACTAAGGCCTAATTCAGAGTAGGCTCATGTCCCTTGGTGGGACATATTATAATAATATGAGCTGTTGATGGTGACTGCAAAGTGCTAAATAACTCAAAATGTCGGATGATCTAGACACACGGCAGTGTGTCCGCCAAGTTCGCAAAAGAAAAAGGCGATGACGCACCAGTGTGTTATATTAGGTCCTTACATATGAAATTGGCGTTTTGTCGTACTGGCCACTTTGATCACAAATTTCTCCTATTTGGTTAGGAATTCGAAATTCAAATTTATACAGCTATTTCCACATGTAGTTGTGTTTCGTAAACCGTCATTCATTTGTTTTTTTACTTATCTTTTTTCTGTTTGCATCGCTCGATTTACAAAATGGAAAATTTGAAATATCGCGTTATTTACGAGTACGAGTTCCACCGTGGCACCAGTGCTGCGGAAACGGCTCGAAGGGTTAATGATGTGTATGGCGGTTGTGTCGCAAAAGAAAACACAGTGCGTTTTTGGTTCCAACGTTTTCGTTCTGAAAATTTCGACCTGCAAAACAAGCCCCGTGGACGGCCGGAGACCCAAGTTGATAATGAAGCATTGAAGGCTATTGTGGAAGCGGATCCATCGCAAACCACGTCCGAGTTAGCTGCAGGCTTCGGTGTTAGTGATAAAACTGTTTTAATCCACTTGAAGCAAATTGGGAAGATTAAAAAACTTGAAAGGTGGGTTCCTCACGAATTGAGTGAAGCAAACCGGCAAACGCGCGTCAACTGCTGCGTTACATTACTTGACCGGCACAATAACGAAGGGATTTTAAATCGAATCATTACCTGTGATGAAAAGTGGATTCTCTACGATAATCGGAAGCGCTCATCGCAATGGCTGGACCCTGGCAAGCCAGCCAAAGCCTGCTCCAAGCGAAAATTGACCAATAAAAAGTTACTTGTAAGCGTTTGGTGGACTAGCGCCGGTGTCGTTCATTACAGTTTTCTCAAATCTGGCCAGACGATTACGGCAGATGACTATTGTCAGCAATTGCAAACCATGATGGAAAAGCTAGCTGGTAAACAACCGAGGCTGGTCAATCGCTCTACGCCACTGCTGCTTCACGACAACGCTAGACCACACACTGCACAACAGACGGCTAGCAAATTAGAAGAGCTTCAATTGGAATGTCTAAGGCATCCACCGTACTCCCCGGACCTTGCTCCAACAGATTACCATTTTTTTCGAAATTTGGATAACTTCTTGCAAGGGAAAAAATTCAACTCAGATGGGGCAGTCCAAATCGCCTTCAAAGATTTTATTGATTCCCGTCCGAATGGTTTTTTTAGTAAAGGGATCAATGAACTACCTATGAGATGGCAAAAGTGCATAGATTACAATGGCTCATACTTTGATTAAATAAATATACTATATAAAAATTTTTCGACTTTTTGTTCCTCCCATACAAAACGCCAATTTCATATGTAAGGACCTAATATTACACGAACCATTACGAGCCACTTTCAACCCCCCCAAAACTTAAAATCTACTGGACCTACACACTTGAAATTTTGGTCTAATAAGCCTTGTCTAATTACATACCTATACCTAGAATATATACCTAGAATTCCAAATTTCATGAATGTAGCTTTTGCCATTCTCGAGATATTGATGTCCAAAATTCGCTATTTTTATCACTCACTTATCACTGAGTGACTGACTGACTCAATCACTCATTCATCAAAAATTTAGACTACCTCCAGGTGACCTAGGAATTTGAGATTTGGCATCAAAACTCAAAATTATGATTTATTTAAGGAGACAAAGTTATTAATGCAGTTTTCTTTCAAGCATTTAGTATGCAGGTTAGGTAGAGGCTAGATGAAAAAATAACATTGTTTTCTAATTTATTATAGTTATAGTCGGGCCACTTTATGAAGCGAGTTTTGAAGGATGTCATTGTGACGTAAATAATGATGTCCCGTAGTGTAATGGTTGACTTTGCCTGGTATCTAGTATTTCAGTCAGACCTTTTAATTTCTTATCTTTACTTACAAAGATGCCTACCTATTTGAAATTTATTATTTTCGTAATTAGTTACAAAAAAAAAAATTGTACTTTGTTAAATTTTGTATTGCAATCGGTGTTGACGTTATTTTGTTATTGGAAATAATCAACATACACATTCAGTGAAGTATCACAGAATAAAATTATTTATTTGATACTATCAATGTACAGATTATAATATTATATGAAAATATGCAGATGTCATATTAAAATTAACAGATTGACCGTTTAGAATTACAATAACAAAAAAATTACAAAATATGCTATTCACAGAAAAAAACATAGATAAGTAAAAAAATACAGGTATTTAAAAAAAAAGCAGGATCAGAGTCCAAAAGAGAGCCGAACAGTAAAATAATACTTTGAGAAATCGAAAAAAAAAACACATGTACTGCGCACGAAAACGAAAGACTGACTGACTGAACCGAAACATTAACAAGACTACACGGAATAACTAATTATCTTTTCTCAGAATTTTAAGTACAAAAAGACGCCGAAGCCGATGCACCCTACACAGGCTGTATTCCGAATCAGATTTCACGGCTCAAAGTACTGACAGCGATTACTCGCGTACCGATTAAGAAATCGCGATAATACGGCTCATGAGCGAAATCAAAACGGAACGGCGTTTGAGCGCGCTGAAACTGCTTATAACTCAGTCTTGCCAGATGTTGATTACCGTACCAAAACTGGCAAAATTCTAAATTATTATACGTATTAAAAAAGTATCGTACAGCTGTGAAAACAGCACTTTTCGCATGGCTAGTACCCAAAATAAGAAAAGGTATGCGAAGTTTTAAAAATGGAGATGTAAATAGGCACATGAAATAAAAAAAATACAAAAAAGAATGTTTGATATTTATATTTATATTTTATCAGATTGCCTATGATATTATCTTATGTATGTATGTGCCTGAGTCAAAACTATCGTAATATATACATAACCTACTCGATACTTTTACTATCGAACATCTGGCAACCCTAACCTACAAAACTGATTGATTTAAAATATTTCAGTAATTTATCTCCATTTCATAATTGAATAACGTGTTTTTAATTTTGTTCAACCAAATAAATATAAGACACGTTAATTTTACATTTAAACATTTAACTTTTAAAAATAAATAAACAATATGTCAAAGTCGAATTTGACATTACGATTACGTGAATTTCGCTCTGGAGCATGGGCGCCGTTAGCGAAAGATGGCGGCAGTCATGACGCAATCCGTGACGTCACAATGGCTGCCGTAATCCCAATGTCAGTGATTCGGTACGCGGTTTTGGGTACTCAAAGTGCTGTCAGCGCAAATCGGAACGCGGCCACAATCGCAACAATGACAGATAACAAAATACATAAGTAACTCTTGATGCGTACTCACGTTATAACTGCTATCAGGCTGGTACTGATAGTGACAACACTGGGAATCAAAAAAATATATATTACGGCCGACGCTTAGCCGACGTAATTTTTACGCGTCGGTCTAATATTTTTGTTATAGCTTTTTTAAATTGTTGCGTTCACATAGCAGCTGTAATTTATCATAGAAGTAGTGTAAAATTTTAAGTTCTTTGATTATATCTAAGAAGTATGCTTTAAAAGTGCTTCTTTTCTTGTTTTTTATTTGTACGCTGGTACAAGGTTATCGTTCTTTGGTAAGTACATGAAACTTCAAAAGTCGCTTCATAAAGTGGCCCGACTATAGGTAGTTTTATGTCCGTTTAGATAACTATTAAGACCTCAATAGTTAATTGGTAGCTACTTTGCCCAGAGAATAGCAATAGCGATACAGAGAGGGAATGCTCCCAGTGTTGTGGGAACTCTGCCGCGGGGAGACGCGCTACATAATATCTTTTATTTGTGATTTTAATTTTTGTATTGTTTTGATTGTATTGTTTGTTTGTTATTTGGTACCTGAATTTTGTTAATTAAAAGACAAAATTGATTTTATTAGGTTCACTAGTAATAAATAATGTAATGCCTGAAAAAAAAATTATTATTATTAAATCTTGAAATTCGATTTTAACCTATTTTTGAGTGTCGCATCATTTTGAAATTTTATAGGTTTGTGTTATTCGCATGACAATACAATAATTTAGCACCATCGAGCTGATCAGATGATGGAGTCAGGATCTGGAAGGTGGAACTCTTGAATAGTTACTAGTAAACCCCTCGATTTGGGCTCATTAAATTTAATATGATAATTCCAACTCAGCGCAGTTAGTAATGAGGGTCTGATGATGGAGCCAGGAGCTGGATAGTGGAACTCTTTAATGGCTACTAGTAAACTCCTCGAGTTTGGGCTCATTTAATTTGTTATGATGAATCGAATACAATGCAGGTGGTGACGAGGATCTGATGATGGAGCCAAGAGCACTGGATAGTGAAGCTTTTAAATGGCTACTAGTAAATCCCTCGAATTTGGGTTCTTATTATTTGTTATGATAACGTAAATAGTGTGGTGACGAGGGATTGGTGATGGAACCAGAGGTTGGATAGTAGTTACTGACATAAGCGTGGTTTTTAGTGTTTTTAACTGTTATAATTATTATTGCTACAAGCTTTTATTTAACTTGCTCGGTGCTAGTTTGGGACAAATCTTGTTCTTCTTTAGTGTTTAAAAGCTTGTGCTTATTGTCTGTAACTTAAATAAAAAGGAGATTGCTTTACAAAAACTAATGAGATCCCACCAAAAACATAAATGTGAAAGGGTGCCAAGTTCGGATAAGAGCTTTGCCAATAAAAGTAGTGAGATCTAAATGGATACCAAGTTCTTTAGAAGGTCCTTAAATCGCTGCGAAAGGAAAAAACAAGGCTCTAAAGTTGCTTTAATATAATTTGTGTTATATTCCTTGCTACTAAATTAGGTATCTTAAAGAGAGCATTCAAATTTTATTTAAAAATAGAAAATACGTACTTACCAAGTTACCCATATACTAGTGGCTCTGTGAGCTGTAGACCTCGCGAACCTGTATAATTATCTTTTCATATTTATTTTTATTTTTTCTCCACAAACATCCCCGACTCTATGATTATTTCTTCTTTTTTTTTCATTGTTTTTTTTTTATGGTTGAGAAATGTGACCTGTAGAGGAAAACAGCCTCAGCGGTAGACCTTGTAAGCTGGCAACCCTCATAACTCCGTAATATTTTTAAAATTTCAAAAACTGACTCAACAAAAAAATCGATTAATTTATGGAACCTGCTCAAAATTTCCCGAGAATCGGTTTAGTAACGCGACCTGCAGAGTGAAACAAACAAACAGATGGACAGACAGACATACAAAAGCAAATTTGGCCAAGCTGAAACAGAGACGCTTCGCTCACTCAGTCAATAAATGTGATATCTAATAAATTTTTCAAGTGGCGAAATCTCTAACAATATTTAAAACTATAGGATGGAACTTGCAAAAAAGAGTAACAACAATTCCAGATTTTTTCCACAACTTTTGCTAATCGAAGGCTAAGATGACTGTATCTTTTGATTGCGTTAACCTGGAAGCTTGAAATTTGTAGGAATCATAGATTTAAATATGTGGATGCGTGATGTGGATGTGAATCATATATTCATTTCAACTTCATACCTCATGCGTTCTTGAGAAAGAGGGTCTTGACAGACAGACAGACAACGAAGAGATCCTATAAGGGTTCTTTTTTATGCGACGACTGCTGCGGAGTTTCTTCGTTTAGCTCCTCTCCTCAGATTCCGCCATTCTGTTAATGAACTTACACAAAAAATAATAATGACGAAGCTAAGAGAAAACGTTTTGATTTTCATCAACAAACCCATAATCATAAATAAAACCTAGAGTATTTTAGGCCCCGGCCCCGATGATACCGAGCGGCGGCGCGGCGAGCGGGGCGGTGATAGATACGAGAGCAAACTACAAATTAATTATTATTGTACACTTTTATTTATATATTTTTAAAAATAAAATGTTATAACTAATACTAGTTATACCAGTATATACTTATTGGTACTTGTTAGGTGCTACGTTTCTTAACGAGCGGTTGTCAGTCACCGCTCTTCCGCCGCTCTGCTCCCTTCACAGCTGACATCAAGGCCGCGGCCTCATATAGTAATATTGCACATTAATAAATAACTAATAAATATCGGTGCGTGTATCATTAGATACTTAAATAAATGAACTGGTTACTACAGGATATCTGATTACTGAGAGGACAGATGTCCATGGAAGTAGATTGCTTGAGTGGCAGGCCTTTTCGATATTTAATTAGCATTAATTTTGTAATACTTTAATTTTTTATTTAAAAAAGGAAACGCAAAAGATGCCACGACTGTGGAGTTTCTTCGGTGAGCTCTTCTCCACAGATTCCGCCATTGGGTTAGTGAACTCAACCAAAAAAATGTAAAGACGGATCTATGTAATAACATGGAAATAAATAATTTTGACTTTGACTTTGAACTAACTAATAAATTTGAGAAAAATATTGTCCCAACTATCCGTAGCACACCGTATACGTAATGTTATCGATTCCATAAGAACAATATTTATGAATAGCTTGACAAATATATAAATACTCAAATAATGGTTTTAATTTCGTCGAACAAAATGCGGCCGCAAAAACATATTTTAAATAACAAACAAAGGCTTCTTAAATTCTGAATAAACGCGTAATTCAACGAGGATCCTGACCCGCGGCTCAACTACACGACGACGCACATGCTGTTTACAATATCAAACAAACAATTCCATTTTCAGATAGCTCCAAAAAAAGCATCATCATCATCAACAGCTCATGATATGCGGCTCGAGCCTGCCCTGAATTAAGGCGATCAGGCATTAGTTGACCACGTTGGCCCAGTGCGGGTTGGTCGATTCCTCACACAACATTTGCAGGAGCGTGCAGGTGCGATAGATAGCGCTGACAGAACATGGTTCAAATAGTTTTGATTCATGGAAAACAACTAAAAAAGTAAATCCGGTGGGACTTGAACCCACGACCTTTGGCAGCTAACCACCTGTGTGGCTACCAACAACACCATGGAGGATCTACTGGTTGAATGAATGAAACATGATTTAAAATATGGAAAAAGCAAGGTCAATAAATATAAATGAAAACTGCTCGTTCAGCCTGTAATATCCTCACCAAATTAGAGACAGTTTTTTACCCGACTGCTTTAGAAGGAGGGTTATGTTTTTCGAGTGTATGTATGTATGTATGTATATTTCTTTGGCACGCTCTACAGCCTAAACGGCTTGATGGATTTTAGCTAAAGAGGTATCGTTAGATTCGTCTTACTGGTGAGAGGGACACTGGGTACATCAAATTTATAAAAAAAAACCAAGATGGCCTATTTTTGGCGCCAAAAGTTTTAAATTTTTCATGCTGTCGGGTTTTTTGTTTTTTTAATAATAGTGGTTATAAAAGTATTTTTTTAACAGTGATCAAATTTTTTTTTGCCTGAGTCAGTCTTCCAAACTTTTTGTTTTTTTTTAGGGTTTTATGCCTCAAAAACTAATATCATAATAATTAATAGGTACATATCAAGATGATTGTCCAAGTAGAAAACTCTGGGTTCATTTCAGTTTTGTGCCATGTTTGTAATAAGGTAGTTTGGCGACACCCTGTATCGGATACCTACTTATTTTCATCACGACACTGACATGACGACAGTAAACAAAAGATTTTGTCACAACTTATCAAGCGCAAAAAAATGTTGTCTTTATATTTAGATGCGGAGTGAGTCGAAGCGCACTTCGTTATCAAAAATAGCCGTGTTTTAATGTAAGTGCGCTATGTTGTCTTTATATTTAGATGCGGAGTGAGTCGAAGCGCACTTCGTTATCAAAAATAGCCGTGTTTTAATGTAAGTGTGCTATGTTGTCTTTATATTTAGATGCGGAGTGAGTCGAAGCGCACTTCGTTATCAAAAATAGCCGTGTTTTAATGTAAGTGCGCTATGTTGTCTTTATATTTAGATGCGGAGTGAGTCGAAGCGCACTTCGTTATCAAAAATAGCCGTGTTTTAATGTAAGTGTGCTATGTTGTCTTTATATTTAGATGCGGAGTGAGTCGAAGCGCACTTTGTTATCAAAAATAGCCGTGTTTTAATGTAAGTGCGCTATGTTGTCTTTATATTTAGATGCGGAGTGAGTCGAAGCGCACTTCGTTATCAAAAATAGCCGTGTTTTAATGTAAGTGCGCTATGTTGTCTTTATATTTAGATGCGGAGTGAGTCGAAGCGCACTTCGTTATCAAAAATAGCCGTGTTTTAATGTAAGTGCGCTATGTTGTCTTTATATTTAGATGCGGAGTGAGTCGAAGCGCACTTCGTTATCAAAAATAGCCGTGTTTTAATGTAAGTGCGCTATGTTGTCTTTATATTTAGATGTGGAGTGAGTCGAGGCGCACTTCGTTATCAAAAATAGCCGTGTTTTAATGTAAGTGCGCTATGTTGTCTTTATATTTAGATGCGGAGTGAGTCGAAGCGCACTTCGTTATCAAAAATAGCCGTGTTTTAATGTAAGTGCGCTATGTTGTCTTTATATTTAGATGCGGAGTGAGTCGAAGCGCACTTCGTTATCAAAAATAGCCGTGTTTTAATGTAAGTGTGCTATGTTGTCTTTATATTTAGATGCGGAGTGAGTCGAAGCGCACTTTGTTATCAAAAATAGCCGTGTTTTAATGTAAGTGCGCTATGTTGTCTTTATATTTAGATGCGGAGTGAGTCGAAGCGCACTTCGTTATCAAAAATAGCCGTGTTTTAATGTAAGTGCGCTATGTTGTCTTTATATTTAGATGCGGAGTGAGTCGAAGCGCACTTCGTTATCAAAAATAGCCGTGTTTTAATGTAAGTGCGCTATGTTGTCTTTATATTTAGATGCGGAGTGAGTCGAAGCGCACTTCGTTATCAAAAATAGCCGTGTTTTAATGTAAGTGCGCTATGTTGTCTTTATATTTAGATGCGGAGTGAGTCGAAGCGCACTTCGTTATCAAAAATAGCCGTGTTTTAATGTAAGTGCGCTATGTTGTCTTTATATTTAGATGCGGAGTGAGTCGAGGCGCACTTCGTTATCAAAAATAGCCGTGTTTTAATGTAAGTGCGCTATGTTGTCTTTATATTTAGATGCGGAGTGAGTCGAAGCGCACTTCGTTATCAAAAATAGCCGTGTTTTAATGTAAGTGCGCTATGTTGTCTTTATATTTAGATGCGGAGTGAGTCGAAGCGCACTTCGTTATCAAAAATAGCCGTGTTTTAATGTAAGTGCGCTATGTTGTCTTTATATTTAGATGCGGAGTGAGTCGAAGCGCACTTCGTTATCAAAAATAGCCGTGTTTTAATGTAAGTGCGCTATGTTGTCTTTATATTTAGATGCGGAGTGAGTCGAGGCGCACTTCGTTATAAAAAAAATTAAAAACCCCTCAAGCAAAAAAGCAAAACATTAAAAAGTAAAAAATAATACCTATTGTTGAGCCATCAAATTCGATAAAGTAACACCTATATATTTTAATTTTATTAGAGAAATTGATGGATGGCACGATTTGGTTTGCTCGTTGAAATGACGCTATAATGTCGCGTCGGTGTACCGCTTAAGTCAGACGCTTCATTTGATTGACTATCTATTAATTTGTATCCGACCAACTTGTTTTCATACGATATATTTTTTTAAACTTAGTGGTACCCCGACGTGCCAAATGGATACCCGGATGTACCAAAACCTACTAAGTTACTGTTTGTGATATTTAAGAAGATCATTTACCAGTTCTTACTAAAATACTTTTAAAAAATATTTTAGTAACCAGTGACCGCGGTGGTGATAGAAAACTCTTTTTGTACGCCATCCATTCTGTTATTAATAGATCCCAAGATTATTATTAATAGATTGCCAAGTTCAAGTAAGGGCTTCGCCAATAAAATATGTGAGATCTTCCATGGGTACCAAGTTCTATAAATTACACAAACTTACAAAAATTCAAAATGATGTCGTATCATTTGTATGTATGTTGTGTCAAAAGTAGGTTAAAATCGAATTTCAAGATTTTGTTTACATAGTTAGTTATTTAGTTACAAGTGAACCCAATAAAAGTAATTTTGTCTTATAATTAACTATTGGGGTCTCAATAGTTATCTAAATGCACATAAAACTACCTAACTATAATAAATTATAAAACAAAGTTATTTTTTTCACCTGGCCTCTTCCTAGCCTGCATACTAAATGCTTGAAAGAAAACTGCATTAATAACTTTGTCTCCTAAAATAAAACATAATTTTGAGTTTTCTCTTTTTCCCTTTACATACGTCCAATGACCTCCCTTGATGCCAAATCTCAAATTCCTAGGTCACCTGGAAGTAGTCTAAACTTTTGATGAGTGAGTCAGTGAGTGATAAGTGAGTGATAAAAATAGCTAAATTCCGATGTCAATATCTCGGGAATGGCATTAGAGCTACATTAATGAAATTTGTAATTCTAGGTAATTAGACAAGGCTTAATAGACATGCAAAATTTCAAGTGTATAGGTTCAATAGATTTTAAGTTTTGGGGGGTTGAAAATGGCTCGTAATGGTTCGTGTAATATAACATACCTACTGGTGCGTCGTCGTCACCTTTTCCTTTTGCGAACTTGGCGGACACACTGCCGTGTGTCCAGATACATAATTTACGTTTTTAATGCGATGGTAACACGCCAACCATTATTTTCTATCCCTTTGAAATTGCATCGCTATTAAGGTCGATAATTAGGTAATCAATCACACAATTATTTACAAGACTCATTATATATAAGACCATAATAAAAAAAATATTGGTAATAATAAGTGAACAAAATCATTGTTTGAATTATATTACGTGTGATGTGTTACAGGCCATCATTGTTGCGCTTCAACGCCGAGAAGAGGAACGACAGAATGGTTATAAAGAAGGAAAGAAAAGTTGTTCAAAATGAAAAAGCTGGACTTAGTTTAGGTAAGTACCTTCATTTCACGTCTCGTCACGTCTCGTAGCCGTAGCACATAGCTACGTGGGTTTTGGCGTAGCAGTTTTCACCAGCTACGGTTAGCTACAGTGTTCACGGCCCGTGAGTATCACTTTGGTAAACAAGTGATCCCATAATGGCCTCGATTCGGAAAGTCATGCTCTAATCTTAATTTTAAAATCCAGCTATCCTTTTCTTTTTTATGACCAATGAAAGAGAGGGGATGAATTCAGACGAATGAATGATATTAATTTGAACGAATGATAACCTAAAATAATGGCATAGCTGTCGATTAAGAGATTTTTTGAGTCGCATGTTTTAAGTGCTCTCTAAAATTTTATTATGCAATCGACACGGCCATAAGGTTCAAATTCGATGTTCGACAGCTCTAATATTAGGATGGCCATCTCCTGTCCGCTTTCGCTTTTTTACGAACTTAAATTAAGGATTAGAGCGTGACAGTAAGAATTAGCTTCAATGGATGTTTCTTTGTACAAACCAAACAAATAATGTAGTTTATTACGTGTTCGATTAGTGTTAATCTTTGTTTTTCACTGAACAAAACCTGATGATGTCTTAAGTAGATGCGAAACGCTTGGATGGTTATTTGTTGCGCCTAAAGTTACAATTGCAGTAAACATGCATTATTAGTATTTGTGGGCGGGCGGTGTTTCGACTGACTCGTAGAGTGGAAGCTAGATATTTGCTTATATTTTTTTGTCTACCTGTTACCTTTTCACGGTTCAACTGACCTTGAAGAATGTTGGCGTGGAGGTAGCTGAAGAATGTTGGCGTGGAGGTAGCTGAAGACTGAATAAATAATTAGACCGTGAGAAAGTATTCGTACTAAAAACGCGAAGTATCATGCTAATGATGATGATGATAATTGAAACTCTTTCAAGTAAACAATGTTGTTTTTTAATGAGCTTTTATTAGCTTCACTTGTTTTTAAGATGATTGTCTTTATTGCAGCGCCTCTGTGTGTGCACTTCCTGCTGGGAGCGGTCTGGTGTTCACTGTTGGTGGCCTCGCTGCTGGTGGACCCTGTGATGCTGGCTTTGAAACAGGTCAGCTTATCGTACACCAAAAACGTAATGAACGCTTTATGCGTAATACGTTGTTTCCTTTTAAGATAAAAAGGTCATAGCTTCAAATTTCATACAGCTGATGATGTTTTATAAAAGACAGGGTAGACCCGAACCCCTCGGTGGGAACGTTATGAGCTGTTGATGATGATGATAATCATGATTAAAATAAACTTTCATAGACAAAATGGATAGACCGAGACAGAGGTACGAGCAACGAATTATCCATAGGTAGCAGTTAGTCGATTCGTTGGGTACGAGTAGGTATAAGTATATTGACGATATTTTAAACTTTAAAGCAAGAATAGTCAATAGACGTACTATTCTCGTGTTGTTTATTGTATTGTAGGTATGTATTGTTTCTTGTTCTACTTCCGTAGCCTTGCGATAAATCGTTTAGTTCTCGTTGTGGATGTGTTGGGTTCGAATCCTGATGGTAAAAAACATTGTGTTACTTTTCCCAGTTTGGATAGCACATTACAGGATGAATCATCTGATGTCAAAGTCCAGGTTGTTCTGTCGTGCTTTGAACTTCGACTTGATTAACATAACGTTTGGATCCAGGGGCATAAGACCGAGAGAGTTATAAGATCAGTTTTATCTGATTTCTTAGTGATTGCACTACAAGTTCACCACACATACACACACACACACACACACACACACACACACCTACACACACACATATATATACACTATAGAAAACACAAAAAATATTTTGTTGTGTTAAAATATTTCGACAAAATCCACCCTCAGTCCCCGCAAAAATAAATGCTGGATCCACCACTGATGTTTCTTATTTACATGACTCCAACAGTACACGAAGGTGACGAACGGTTCGTTTGTGCACGAGTTCATGCTGAAGGAGACGGAGGGGATCCACTTGAAGGTGTTCCTGTTCAACGTGACGAACGCGCGCAGCTTCGTGGACGGCGTCGACCAGCGCCTGCGCGTGAGGGAGGTCGGCCCCTTCACTTACAGGTAAACCATCGTCATCATCAGCTCTCACCGGAAATAAGCTTCTCCCCAAGGACCTTTCTCGCAGCTTCGTGGACCGCGGCGACCGGTGCGGAGGCGGTGTCTGCGCGTGAGGGGAGTTTGGCCCTTTCACTTAAAGGACATGGGTAAACCATCGTCGTCATTAACTCCCACTGAACATAAGCTGGGAAGGATCACTAGGATCAGCCTAAACAGGAGAGATAACATGAACTTAAATATTAAATAGGCATTTCAAGTTTAAATCTGCCCCCTTACCTGTATTTAAAAGAAGGAACGAACGAAGTTACTTGTGGAAAGCTTAATTTGTCGTTGGGAATACTGATAGTGTCTACACTCGACAGAAAATAACCCGGGTTGGGTAAGGAGTGGAATGCTCTTCCGGCGTCTGTGTTTCCGGAGTCTTATAGTCTTGGTGTATTCAAGGCAAGAGTGAATAGGCATCTTTTGGGTGAGCGTGTATCATCTTCGACCTCATCATCACTTTCCATCAGGTGAGACTGTGGTCAAACGCGAACCTATTTTACATAAAAAAAGGAACACAACTGAAATCTCAACTTAGTGAAATAAATTGTGTTTAATAGAAAATAAATACTCTAGATTATTATTGTTACAGATAGCGTCTGTTAACGAAATATCTAATAATTATAAAGCAGAAAATGCTCTGAGCATTCAAGATTCAAGTAAAAAGCAGTGAAAAATTTCATCGACCTTTCACAGAGCTTGGTGTCATAATTGGTAATGCGCCTGTTTCTGGCCCGGATAGCCAAGGAGATGCAGGTTCGAGTCCTGTCCAAGATCGATAAAAAAAAAAACATTTTCTGCATTATAATTATTTAATGAATACACCTTGAAAAAAGTAATAAAATGTCATCAACAGCCTCCAAGTCAACAGCTCATATACCCCATGCACCTCGGAGGAAACCCCACCGAGGGGACAAAAAAAAAGTGATAATAGAAAAAAGCGATAAAAGAAGTGATAGTGATAATAGAATGTATCTGTCACTAATTACATAAAGAAAAAAATATGCCAACCTCATCTTATAAAAAAAGCGGCCAAGTGCGAGTAGGACTCGCCCATGAAGGGTTCCGTAGCAGCAAGTAACATAAAAGTTCTTGTAGTTCGTTGTAACTCTAGATAGTAGCCGCGGTTTACGATTTATGACGTATTAAAAAAAAACTACTTTCTGGATCTCGTTAAAACCAATTTTCGTTGGAAGTTTCCATGGTAATGTACATCATATATTTTTTTAGTTTTATCATTCTCTTATTTTAGAAGTTACAGGGGGGGGGGACACACATTTTACCACTTTGGAAGTGTCTCTCGCGCAAACTATTCAGTTTAGAAAAAAATGGTATTAGAAACCTCAATATCATTTTTGAAGACCTATCTATAAACACCCCACACGTATGGATTTGATGAAAAAAAAAATTTGAGTTTCAGTTCTATGTATGGGGAACCCCCAAAATTTATTGTTTTTTTTTTCTATTTTTGTATGAAAATCTTAATGCGGTTCACAGAATACATCTACTTGCCAAGTTTCAACAGTATGGTTCTTATAGTTTCCGAAAAAAGTGGCTGTGACATACGGACGGACAGACAGACAGACAGACATGACGAATCCGTAAGGGTTCCGTTTTTTGCCATTTGGCTACGGAACCCTAAAAATTAGGAAATCGCAATTATTTTCTACAGCTTATTTTTGTTAATTGTTTATTTTTTGTGTTACGTGCTAGCTGCTGTTACCGCGGTCATGCGGTTTCCTGGTCGTGCGGCAGATACGCTTAGAAAAGTCCCATTTTTATTTTGCCATTTTTGATGACATTAGTTAACAATAACCAAAAAGTCTTAATTGTCTATTATACACAACTTATTTCACGAAGATAGCATTCATAGTTTTCGAAATTTTCAATACCTGTCTTCACATGACCCGGATTCATCGCTGTTGAGTGTATTTTGGGTTCTAAATGTAATAAATAACTTTCTAACTCCAACCACTCTGTCTCAGAAGTTTTGTTTATAATATTAATTTATTGTTCGGCAGTCTATACCACATTTATTGAATCATCAGTTATATTGGTTGATTTGGACGGAAAGTTAGTAGAGCCAAGGTTTTATAAATAAGTTGTCTGTTAAGTTGAAAGCATTCCATATTTGGCGAGGAAATCTTATTCATGTGGACGTCGATTGTGTTGTAAGATTTGAATTATTTTAACCTACGACCTCTTCCAAATTTACGTCATGTATATTCGTCGTATTTATACAAATCGTTTATTTAGTTTTTATACAATTTATCAATATGTCAAAGATGTCATCATTATTTACTGTACAAACACGAGTACCTACAATTTGTACAGTACGAAGCGGTCGCTATCGGCACCGCCGTGACCGCGCCAGCTTCACATCTCACCTTCACATGTTCACCCCATGTCTGCTGCACTGCAATCAATTCTGCATATATTTGCACTTAACAATATTATGGATTCGGTATTTTTCATTATTAGCAAGGTTGCCCGGAAGAAATTGCTACCTTAGCTATAAAGCTACCCATCTGTCTGTACACAATCTTTTTTGTATTGTATGATTGTATCTTTTTATGTGTTCCTTTGAAACGTAAAAACAACGTTACTACGTCATTTTAATATATAACTAATTGTTAAACTAAACTTATTATTAAACTAATACCAATATGTACATTATTACATACTAATTAAAAACTAAGCTTATTTACAAAAATATTATAAATAAATCAACTTGATCAATACTCGTAACTTAAGTTGCTTGCTACCGACTGTACTTTTGTAACGATCTTTTAACGCGCATGTGCGTCAACAAATTAGTTTTAGTTTAATTTTAAGTTTCTTTCTTTTATTTTATATTAAAATGACGTAGTAACGTTGTTTTTACGTTACACCTTGTATGAAATTAAGTATATTCTATTGTATTATTACTAGCAGAACGTCGGCGGTGGTGTAGTGGCGTGGCTAGGGCTGCTCGCTGCCACTCGTCCGGGAAAAACGGGTTTGATCCCCAACACGTACCAATGTGTTTTCGATTTTCGAATGCAACGCTCTTATGGTGAACGAAAATATCGATTACCCCTGTCAAGTCGACTAACCCGCACTGGGCCAGCGTGGTCCACTATGGCTGATCGCTCTGATTCTCGGTAGGCTCGAGCCCTTCGGTGGGGAGACGTATTCATATACTGCTGTTGCTGAGCTGTTGTCATCCTGTGTTAAAAATTGAAATGAAATGGAAACATTGTTTTGACGAGCCATCGACACGACACAAAAAGATAATTATATCGAACCAGAAACTCGGTCAAAGATCATTGACATTTAAAAAAAAAAGCACTTATTTGTTATTTTAATTGAAATTTTATTTACAATTATGATATGTTATTCTTAGAACGAGCTAGATTATAAACAGTCATCGAACCAGATATTACCTACTTAACTAGAGCAATGTAATTTATCTACTTAGGTATTATTTTAATTATAAATTTATTATTTGTTAACAAAAAATGTTTTTTCATTAAGTAGCTATTAAAATTATATGATTAACTTATTTTTCTGTCATAGTAAGAACACGAGCATAGTATGATCTCTACCCTGCTGATCGCACTCTTGACCTTATTGACCTGGAGACAAATTACTGGCCGTACCTTAAACTTAAATTCTTTAGGATACTTCGTTCTAGGAAAGAGCAAATTCTTAGAGAGATAGAAATTCAAGCGCAAACTTAAGCGCAAAGGTGAAATGTTTTGTAGTAAACATGGATCTACCCATTTCTACTCAGAAAATATTATCAAGCCCGACGATTTTCTTTAATTCATATTAAGTTCAGACGTATGGACAGTGCGGCAAGTCAAATTGTGTTCTAGGGCGGATATTGCTCCCTGTGTAGGGTTTCGACGAAGCCCTTATTTATTCTGGTAATACAAATTAATATGTGAGTCGTTGATACAAGTGAATACGTACTGGAGCCTGGGATTGCTCAAACCCCCAAAATCTCTCTTGGCCTAGTCACGACCAGTCATCTTAATAATCACATCCGATCGGGCATTAAATAAAACCTTATGCCCCCCCCAGAGAGATGCGCAGCAACGTAGACGTGGAGATCGATGAGGAGCGCGGGAGAATGTTCTACTCGCCGAACATCCGGCTGGAGTTCATCCCCGAGGAATCCATCGCGAGGCCCGATGACGTCAACGTCACCATGCCCAACATACCCATGCTGGTGCGTACTCTCGTCTACTACATCATCATCATCATCATCATCATCATCAACAGCTCATATACGTCCTGACCGAGGGGCTCGACGCTTGTTAAAATAAAGCATCTTGATGGATAAAATTCCCTCTAAGACCCTTACTCATCTTTTTATCAATGACTTCGATCATAGAAAAGGATATCAAATGTCGCAGCATTTTCCCTACCTACGTGGGTTTCACACTCTAGTACAAATAAAACGGATACAATAAACTTCTAAGATGGCCCACACTCTTAAAACTTGTATACTTTTTTCCAGGGTACAGCTTCTAAGATGGCCAACTACGCGTACATAAGTCAGCTTGGTTTCAATGTTTTCGCAAACCGGCTGGGCTCAGAACCCTTCGTCAGCCTGGACGCCTTCAACTACCTATGGGGCTACGAAGAACCTCTTGTATCGGTTACCCACAACCTCATGCCAGGGTCGGTTCCTTTTGCCAAGATGGGAATTCTAGACAGGGTATGTCATATATAATTTTAAACTTTCGCGGTCATTATCATAACATTTATGAGAACATTTCGGGTCTCCTCAACAAAAATAATACAAAAATTGTACGGTTGTTAGTGGAATAAATAAATTATTATTATTATTGATATCAGAGCCGCCAAAAACCACCGACATGTATCCATTTAACATTATTAAAACCTGTATTTTTATTCGTTTCAACAGCCTCCATGATTGAATCGTTGGTCTTACAACCCGAGTACAACCCACACGATGTGAAAACTATTTAGTAAAAATAAATCTAGTCCGCGTCCGCTACCTTACCACTTTGGTAGAAATTGCAAATAGGGGAAAACAAATAGCAAAAAAAAAAAACAATTAGTTTATGTACGCAAACTTAATAAATATAAATACAAAATAGTTTAAAATTCTGGTTGCTATACCAAAATTTTTAACAGTTGAGTTCAATAAGATAACTGTCTTGTTTCAGATCTACGATCCTCACAAGCAGACTCGCGTGGAGGTGTCCATCGCCGACGAGGACAAGTACATGATCAAGTCGCTGAACGGCCGCAAGAAGCTGGGCATGAGCGAGGATGTGGACCCCGACACGTGGTGAGTGGTAGTTCATTATGCATTCCCATCTTCAGTGCCTTTTAATTCACAACAATCTGTAGGGGTCTAACCTTCAGTTGCAGCATAATGGTGAAGTGGTTAAGGCAAATTCTAAATTCAAATGTACTTATTTTGTATGACTCTTTAAACATTGGGAGGAAACTTTTTACACCTGCAAAGATATTCAAATATTGTGTGCGAAGTCACCGGCCTGGTCACCATTCAGAGCAGATTTGAGCACTTCCTTGGGGATAATATTGTATCTGAAACCTGAACCTAATAAAGTCTAACAAACTCTCCACGATTTCAGTACGTTATGCAACACGTTTGAAGACACCTACGAAGGAGTGGGCTACCGTCCAGGCGTGGACTCCAGCTTCCGCGTGAAGCTGTACCGTGTCGGCGTCTGCCGCGTCTTCGACATGGAGCTCCACGGCATCAAGCACATGGACTACGGCGCTGACGCTTTGGTCTACCACTTCAAAGACAACTTCTTCACGCTCGATCCCAATGAGAACTCGACCGGGCTACTGCCACTGCCCGAGTGTTTCCTTGGTAAACTAATTTGCTTTGTTTTTTACTCTATACATCCAATTAATACACCCTATAACCTATGAGTGAATGGATGATTTTTAAAGCTGAAATGTTACTCTCCTGTACCTAACACTCTTTGCGGCTCTGTTCTTAACAGAGTTCATAAATTTAAGTATCTGGGCCACTGGGTCACCGACGACTTGTGTGATTGTGAGGACATTGATAGGGAGCATAGGGCGCTGTCCGTCCGCTGCAACATGTTGGCTCGTAGATTCGCTCGCTGCTCAACACAAGTGAAGTTGACACTCTTCAGAGCATACTGTCAGAGTTTTTACACGTGCAGCCTGTGGAACAACTTCACGCGGCGGGCGTACAGCGCACTTCGCGTGCAGTACAACGATGCTCTCAGGATTCTGTTGAAAATGCCGCGTTATTGTAGCGCCTCTGCCATGTTCACGGAAGCACATATTGATAACTTTTATGCCATAATAAGGAAACGAAGCGCTTCGTTAATGGCTCGCCTACAAGCTAGTACCAATGGAATCCTGAGAGTATTGTTTGAGCGTTAGGACTCGCCGATGATGGGAAGGTGGTTGCGGCTGCATGCCAGTGCCGCCCCCTTCATACAATAGCATGCTTAATTATTGTAATATGACGTTTTGATTAAATTTTTGATTTAATTTAATTTTAATTTTAATGAATTTTATGATATTTTTTAATGATTTGAATTTTATTTTTATTGATTGAAATTTTTGGGTTTTAATGATATTGTTGTATTGTTTTGTTAATCTATGGATCTGAGTCCGAAATAAATGAAATTTAATTTAATTTAATTTAATTTAATAACCCTTTCTTTCTTCTTTTTGGCGTGTTTGATTAACAATTATGTTAAATTAATTTCTATGACAAAATGTTTCGTTTCAAACAGTATCCATCATACCATCATACTCGTACAATACTTAGTTGTATTTCTGTCGCAAGGGCATAGTAAGCTACTGAATTATATTAACAATATTTTTAAGAATATTTTTATGTAGTGGATAAAATGTTAGCTTTGACCCGCTTTAGTTTTTCGCTTTTAATTTTGTATTAAGATGATCGTTAGACAAAGTAGAGAGAACCGATATAGTTTACTTTTCCAGGAGTACCGCTGGCATTCTCCAAAGCCCACTTCATAGACGCTGACCCCAGCATGTATAAGCACATTGATGGGATCGATCCCAACCCAGAACGGTTCCCAGCGTGGATTACTATCGATCCTGTAAGTACTAATGTTTAATGGAAAAGGAATAGAAACGATAACAACTTTTTGCTGTTATCAAAAATACGAAGCTTTGACTGTATATACCTAGGTACATTGCCTACACTACATTCATATTATAATACATAATTGCTCTTTGACTTCTTCTCTCTTTACTTGTTCTTCTCTAATATACTAGCTTACAAACTTTGTGTTTTCAGAAAATTGGCCTGCAGCTGGAGACGATGATTTCCTTGCAGCTGAACCTGGTGGTCGGCGACGTATCCTTCAACACGCAGGCCAAGAGCTTCTCCAACATGGTGGTACCCATCTGCTACCTTCAAATCGTAAGTATTTCATAGAAAAAACAAGAAGCTAGCTACCTATAGTTGCTGCTAATAATTTTGGCTGATAAGAAAAGCCTGTAAATCGTTAACCTAATGATGAAAGATACACGTAGTAAGAACATTTAAGGCGTTAGCTCTTAGCTCTACATGTAAATATTGCTTTTCAATTGCCCAGCACATGATAATTGTGCTATTTATTGTGTTTCAGGAACAGTCTCCTCTACCAGATGAATCCAAGATGTTCCTGAGCGGAGTGTACCACACCGGCCCCTGGCTGCTGCTCGCTGCTCGGCTCGGCTTCCTCGTCCTGCTCCTCATCAGCTGGGGCTGCGTCTCCAGGATCCTTTACCGCTATTACACGACCAAAGACGATACTGTCATGTCGTTCCCGTTGGCACCGAACATAAAAGAGATAAACGCAAATAACATTGAAGAACCTTTAATGAAAGAAACACAAATACCTCAAAACAGATAAGTAAATGAAGGAATATTAAATATCAAAGATGAGCGTTTTCCTTTATAGTTTATTAAAGATGACTGAGCCAAAGTTACCAGGCGTGGCAATGATAATTGTTAAATAAATTAAATATTAGAATACTTATTTCATGTAAATATATTTCTTCAAATACTTGCTATAGCATAAATTAAGTATTGGACATAAAATAGTTTATTTCGTGTAAATATATTTTAATTAAACAATAAACTGTTAACATTATCTGACTATATAATTACAATAATATTAAACAAAATTACCGGTGGTAAGTTCATGAAAAAAACTTGTGGTTATAGGTATTGTTAGTCGAAATCCATTGAATAAGTTATAATTTATACAGTTATAATTTTGACTTTTTGAGTTAGGTACAATAATTATTTATATAAAAGTTATAAAACTTGGCGGTAACCTAATACTTTAATAAAAAAAATATAAAAGAGTTTATCCTCTAAGTATTTACCGAGTCTTTGTAACGAATAAGTGTCACATCACCACAGATTACTCACTGCTGGAGTCAGAGCTATCATCACTGCTCTCCTCGGAGCTGGATCTGGCACTCCTTGACTCTTTTTTCGAAGAGTACGGCATTCGGTTCCATTTCGTATCCCTTCTTATCATTTCCTTTAACTTGCGAACGGGGGGGTGGTTATGGACAACCGGCTCAAAGACCGTCCTGAAAGGCACCACTATCGGCACAGGAGCAGGAGCTGGATATATAGGCATCTGCACGGGACACGGGAAGCACCCGGTCGGACCACAACACGCCTTGTGGTTCGTTTGAGCCGGTGCTGGCGGCGGCGGCGGCGGCGTAGTTGCAACTTCACTTTCAAACCGTCTTAAGGCAGCCAGTTCTTTGTCGTCTTCTATAATAGATTCCATTCCCTTCATTTGGTCATATCCTTTACCTATCAAATCTTGCAACGCATTAAAATCGTTCTTCATGTCATTACCTGGGAATAAGTCTTCAAATATATCATCGGCAACGATCACTTTTAACATCGCGGCGAACACTAAAGTTGGTTGTAGAGGCATGGCTGTTGGTTGCATACTGCGGCGCTACTACGTTCGTTCCAGTAGATATAAGGAGGGTTATGAAATGCCCACAAAAAGCCATTGTTGAAGTAGAAACGTTATGCACGACCTTTGTTGTGGTTAAATAGTCAAAGAGCATTGGTGTTGTTGTGGATAGAGCAGCTGCCTTGCTCTGTTATTTTTTTTACAATTTGGAAAATTACATGGTTCGCCTAAAGAATGTTATACCTATAATACCTATAGAATATTATCGTATTTAATAAGTTTTATTCCCTGAAACAACAGCAACTTATCCCAAGGTAGCTCAAGAGTGGTTGTGCCAGTTTTTTGGATGCAAACAACTGGCAAAGTGATAATAATATCGTACCGAATAACATTTACTAACAAAACTATCTAATTATTTTCTAAAATAAATGTTTTATTATTACTATTATCACTTTTTACCCGTAGTCCCGGTATGTACATTTTTAGATTAAGTATATAAAAATTATAATGATATCATAAATCTTTGTAAAAAAATATTTTATAATTTGCGTACATTTTATTATTGCAAGTAAAGTAACTCAAAAAAGTTTAAAGTACAAAACATAAAAAAATAATAAATGAACAGTTTTCCTAAAACGACTAAAACGCGGTTTTTTTAGGCTACTTGGAATGACACGGACAAGTTGGTGATGGTCTTGTCGCCAGGAGGTTTAAACACCAGCTCTTTGCGTAGGCTACTTGGAATGACACGGACAAGTTGGTGATGGTCTTGTCGCCAGGAGGTTTAAACACCAGCTCTTTGCGTAGGCTACTTGGAATGACACGGACAAGTTGGTGATGGTCTTGTCGCCAGGAGGTTTAAACACCAGCTCTTTGCGTAGGCTACTTGGAATGACACGGACAAGTTGGTGATGGTCTTGTCGCCAGGAGGTTTAAACACCAGCTCTTTGCGTAGGCTACTTGGAATGACACGGACAAGTTGGTGATGGTCTTGTCGCCAGGAGGTTTAAACACCAGCTCTTTGCGTAGGCTACTTGGAATGACACGGACAAGTTGGTGATGGTCTTGTCGCCAGGAGGTTTAAACACCAGCTCTTTGCCTAGGCTACTTGGAATGACACGGACAAGTTGGTGATGGTCTTGTCGCCAGGAGGTTTAAACACCAGCTCTTTGCGTAGGCTACTTGGAATGACACGGACAAGTTGGTGATGGTCTTGTCGCCAGGAGGTTTAAACACCAGCTCTTTGCGTAGGCTACTTGGAATGACACGGACAAGTTGGTGATGGTCTTGTCGCCAGGAGGTTTAAACACCAGCTCTTTGCCTAGGCTACTTGGAATGACACGGACAAGTTGGTGATGGTCTTGTCGCCAGGAGGCTTAAACACCAGCTCTTTGCGTAGGCTACTTGGAATGACACGGACAAGTTGGTGATGGTCTTGTCGCCAGGAGGTTTAAACACCAGCTCTTTGCCTAGGCTACTTGGAATGACACGGACAAGTTAGTGATGGTCTTGTCGCCAGGAGGTTTAAACACCAGCTCTTTGCGTAGGCTACTTGGAATGACACGGACAAGTTGGTGATGGTCTTGTCGCCAGGAGGTTTAAACACCAGCTCTTTGCCTGGGCTACTTGGAATGACACGGACAAGTTGGTGATGGTCTTGTCGCCAGGAGGTTTAAACACCAGCTCTTTGCCTAGGCTACTTGGAATGACACGGACAAGTTGGTGATGGTCTTGTCGCCAGGAGGTTTAAACACCAGCTCTTTTTTGCCTTGCTTCAGAAGGCGTTGTTCCCGCTTCTGACTCGTCTTCTCCATTCCACTTAACTTATCATAGTCAGACACCAACAAGATATGAGGTCTTTTTTGTGCATCTTCACTAGTCGACAATCTAACGTTTTGTACAATGTCAGGTGATTTTTGTTTTTGGTCAAAGCCTTCAAAACTATCTCTTGTTAACGCGCGAACGTCAGCTCTATTCAACAACTGCTTAAGCTTGACGTCTCCGCGATTGTCGATGAAGGACAACACCGGCTTAATTGAAATCGTTTTATCGCTGTTGGCCATACTCCTCCTACCATAACGCTTTCTCCCTCGCCGAAACTTTCGTAGTCTGCGATTTTTACGGTGTTTACGATGTTTTCGTCTATTGCGTTTACTCTTGCACCTCCCTCCTTCGCAATTAGAAGACGAATCACTATCATCGGAGTCTTCACTCGATTCAGAAGAAGAGTCGCTGTTCCTAGAACTAGAACAGTCACTGTCTGATTTCTGTCTGGGGAATGGTGGTACGGGTACCATAATAGGCATGGGTGGCATAGGCATCGGCATGGGTAGCCCGAACGCTTGTCCAGGAGTGGGGATGGGGGGTACCGGTGGAAGTGGCACGGGGGGTTCCTTGCCGTCGGTACAGCGGCATTTCTGGTGACAGGGTGAGCAGTAGGAGAAGAAGGAAGGAGTGCAGGACGGGAAGCAGAGGCAGGGTGGGCAAGGGGGGCAAGCGGGAGGGCGGGGGCGGGCGGCGCAAAACGAAGGTTGCACCGCTGGGACCGCTATTTGCAGCGGCATCGGCACCGGCACGGGAACCGCGAACGCCATGTTGTTGTTATTGTTAGTCTCCGGCGAATCCGTGGACGTCTTTATCTGCGACGGCATATTGGCCTGCATCATCATCATCGGCGGCGGCATCGGAAACATTGGAAACTGCTCGTTTGACGGGCTGACGAGCGTCAGGAAACCGATGACCACACATTTTTGTTTCCAAGCCTGAAACAAATTAACTCATTTTCTTAACTGCTCAATATGCATGTAACATAAAAATATTTTAATAAGAATCAACGTATGCAATTTGGAAAACTTACGATAAAATTGCACCAACCCATTCGGAGGTAACCGCACGGTTTCATGGCTGTAAAGCAGTTTTATGCATTTTTATTGAGTCAGGTGGTGAGATTACACAATCCGAGATCATTGTAGGAAAACTGCGATTGCGAAGAAAATAAAAAGGATTTTGGCTACAACTCCTGCTACAGTAACGTAACCCTTTACTCGCCGTAAGTGTTATATAACCGCATGCAGTTTCGTTGTGCATATTGTGATTATGAAACGGCTGGGCCCCGTTTCACGAAGCAACAAAGGGATCAAACATACAATTTGTTATTCATTGCGTAGCCAATTCGTCTAAGCTTTTGTAAGTATATCATTGTTTACGTAATGTACATCGAATTGTATTTGTAACTTGTAGCGTCGTGAAATGGCCCCCAGATAACCGTTATAGTCTTATAGATGATTCTGTAATGCCTTCTGATTGGACCATTAAGCACATTTTCTCATGATCGATTTTTGGCCGTGATTTGAATCTGTTTCCAAACTGAATAGGGGTCGTTTGTAAGTTTAAAATGTCGTTTTTACTTCTATGCAACTATCTTTGTGATACCTACCTATCTAATTCAATAAATTATTGTTCTTAAAGTTTGTATGATTGGTTTAAGTTGTTTTTATTTTAGTAGGTACCGCTATTATTTGTTGGTATCTCGAAACTTTTGTCAGTTCTTCTCACTCTCCTTTGTCGTTAAATATTTAATAACGTATTTCATTAAGTATAGGTACATGGGGATCCTCCTGCGAAGACATTCAAAGGTTGTGTGTGAAGTCGACCAACTCGCACTGGGCCATTGTAGTCGACTAAGGCCTAATCGCCTTAATTCAGGGTAGGCTGGAGCCCTTCGGTGGGGACGTTAATGAGCTGTTGATGACTTAATTTCATACGCTTCATACCCCTTTAAGCTAATCCAGGGATAAAATTTTGTCGGCTCTGTAGGCTTGTTGGTAGAACGCCGTCTACAAAGCACAAGGTTGCGGGTTTGAATCTCGCCCAAGACAAACATTCCTGTATGTGATGAGCATATTTGTGTTTGCTTTGGGTTTAAATATTGTTTATTAAATTATAAATATTTATTTATCTACTCATGTAATAATGTCAGCTATTTGATATCCATAGCATAAGACTCTGCCTTAGCTTTGCTCTGACTAGCCCTGACGTGCGTGTGTGAGACGTCTTCAAATCCTCACGTATATATTTATTTATCTACTCATGTAATAATGTCAGCTATTTGATATCCATAGCATAGCATAGACTCTGCCTTAGCTTTGCTCTGACTAGCCCTGACGTGCGTGTGTAAGACGTCTTCAAATCCTCACGTATATATTTATTTATCTACTCATGTAATAATGTCAGCTATTTGATATCCATAGCATAGACTCTGCCTTAGCTTTGCTCTGACTAGCCCTGACGTGCGTGTGTGAGACGTCTTCAAATCCTCACGTATATATTTATTTATCTACTCATGTAATAATGTCAGCTATTTGATATCCATAGCATAGCATAGACTCTGCCTTAGCTTTGCTCTGACTAGCCCTGACGTGCGTGTGTGAGACGTCTTCAAATCCTCACGTATATATTTATTTATCTACTCATGTAATAATATCAGCTATTTGATATCCATAGCATAGACTCTGCCTTAGCTTTGCTCTGACTAGCCCTGACGTGCGTGTGTGAGACGTCTTCAAATCCTCACGTATATATTTATTTATATAAATTTATTGTAGTGGTGGGGTGTGTACAAAAGAAAAGAATTTATGAGGAAAACAATGATTTATTTTAAAGATAATGTTAATGTACTAGACTAACATGTCGAAGAGCTTCTCAAATTAGACTGAGTCAAAACGACATTCAAAACCGACATGTTTCGAAATCATTTGAAAATACAATTCGTGTGTGAGACGTCTTCAAATCCTCACGTATATATTTATTTATCTACTCATGTAATAATATCAGCTATTTGATATCCATAGCATAGCATAGACTCTGCCTTAGCTTTGCTCTGACTAGCCCTGACGTGCGTGTGTGAGACGTCTTCAAATCCTCACGTATATATTTATTTATATAAATTTATTGTAGTGGTGGGGTGTGTACAAAAGAAAAGAATTTATGAGGAAAACAATGATTTATTTTAAAGATAATATTAATGTACTAGACTAACATGTCGAAGAGCTTCTCAAATTAGACTGAGTCAAAACGACATTCAAAACCGACATGTTTCGAAATCATTTGAAAATACAATTCTAGAACAAAATAAAGCTGCCAGTGTGCATTTATCACATGCCAGCATTTTGAAATAACAGAGTAAGGAGTGTAGGTATTGCTATACCTAATATCCCTCCTCCTCTGAAAAAAAAATTTAATTTATTAAAATTTAATGTTTTCAATCATATCAATTCAATCATAATTATTTACAAGTACCTATCCCTATCCAACCTACCTATGCATGGCCTACCTGACCTATGTCAAAGGCTAACAAAATAAATTAAGTTATGTTTCATTTCAGTAGTCGGAGCTCCCAATAGTTAATATGCATGTTCTCCTTTGATATTTTTTTAAAATATGTAAAGATTTATGACAAAAGTTCTACAATGTATTTTAACTTTGACAAGTAAAAAACCATGCCAAAAAAAACATGTCATACCGAATAATGAAACATATTTCTTTAAGAAAAGCATTTGAATTCAAAATTTAGAAAATAATCCCTACCTAACTAAGAACTTTAAACGCAATAGATGAAACTCGCCGGCTGTAACCCTGTTACATAGGCCTCAGAAAATAGGCGACATCAAAACCATGCCTTGAGTCAAAGCATGTCATGGATAGTTTATTTTTATTTTATTTTTTTATTTTTGTTGAGAATCTGGAAAAGCCTAGCATTAAAACTTGAACAACAATCTTTAAAAAACAATATGCACATGCGATATCAACAAAGTGGATAATAATAAACAAACAAATTAATAAAATCATTAATCTTGTTTATATTATACTTTGTTTGACTTAAATGAATTTCACACGCCTCACCACCGGATAATTAAATTCAACCATCCTTAAATAGATCTAAGGAATCAATCCCACCAAGAGATTTTCTCAGTATGGTGTTTTAGATAGGAATGGATGCTTATCCATACATATAACGATACTAAATCAAGAAAAATTAAATTTCATCCCTTCATTGACAACACAGAAACACAATGCTTTTTTAAAAAAAGTATTGTAAATATTTATTTCCTGCCTAATAATTAATTACCTAATAAATGAAAATTTTAATTATAAGGAATAGAGTAAAGTTAAAATACTACTAGTATATTCAAAAAAAACATAAACTCTTTTGAAAAGAAATAAAATTTACTGACAAGATGATGTCATATTAAATACTATAACGTTGCTTTAACGCGACCTATTTGACATCACTCAGAAGGCTCTACAATAAATTCTTGTTTAAAAAAAAACTAACTTAGCGCCACCTAATGTCAAAAGTTGATACTTTCGTTTGACAACTAGTAATAAGGAGGTACTTAGTCGTCAACCCACGTTCATATAAGTTCATATGAAAAATAAAAGAGGGCGCTAAATGAAACTACTTACCAAAATAATTCTTCTTACCAAAAAGAGCCTACGTAAAAATAATGGTTGAAAGAAAACATACACACAAAATGGCAATAACAGGACAAATAATCGCATTTAAACATATAATAAAACAACACATATACTCACAACATAGTCATACAAATAATCAAGTTAATATTACAAGCGTAACCTGAATGGTTCATTTTTTTCATCATAACTCATTAAAACCATTTCAAAACATATAACCCATTTTGAGTTGTATTATGTTGAATGATCAACTCATTTTATTATTAAGTTAATTCATACACCTACGATTACCGTCATAAAAAGAACCTTCAAAATACTAAACCTATTCATTCCTTGAAGAGGACAAAAGTGTACTGTGACCAAAATCAGACCACCCCACAGGGCGCGTATGTCCTTTAAAGTGGGTTGTAACCTCTGAACCTACCCCAAATCCAACGTGAAAACTATCCCTAAATCAAGCCCCATACAAAACAACACGAACTCTATCAAGACACGCATACTCTGAGTTACATAGAGCACGTTACTTACGTTCTGATTTTACTTATTTCTTTCTATCATCATCTTCAATCCTACATGAAAAATCTTACACATCATCTATAACTTCACATGCGAAATATAATTATTATTACAAATTATTCAAGATCTATATTCCACATTTCATAACAACATTATAAAACGTACACAACATTAATGCCATTTTTAATCATTCCATTATGAACTTCAACTCATTGACCCTACCTAAGCACTAAATATCCCTACCTAATCGTGACGTACTAAATCCTAGGCTTCTTTTTATCGTGTTATTATCCGCTCGTAATTACGCCACGATACAACGTCATCACACGGACTGAAAACAAAAGACTGAACAGTTTTTATAGCGTTGAGGAATGTTTAGAACATAAGCACAAAGATTAGGTCAAGATTGACATTAATAATTATTCATAAATGACATGCATGCAATCATTGTTTATAATTCTAATTTTTACAAATATAATTTACTTAATTAATTTTTTCATACCAAGTAATTTACTGGTTAATTGTGTGATACTACCAAAATGTAACATCTTTGTAAAAACCACATTTAGTGCAAATAAAGCTTCCATTTCTATATTTCTATTAAAATTCAGTGCGGTTCATCGGCTTCATACACAACTATTAAACTTCGGAAGAGTTTTGCAAGTTTCCTTACGATATTTTTCTTCTGTGCTCGAACCGTGATCATCAAATATAAATTGGTACATACGTGGTGTTGTTTGAAATGCGTCTTTATAGAAAAATATATTTTGCAGTTTTATTTTATCCTGTAAGAGGTTATCTTTCTACATCTGGTAACTAATTCGTTATACATTGCTGCTTTTGGTTCGCACTTGAGACGGTAGATAAGTACTGTGAAGTTTGAATGTTCTGTGCAAACTCCGCGTTTCTTCTTTTGTATTGATACTTTTTGTTTATTACTGGCACCTGAGAGTAGCCTTGTTGTGGGTGAAAATCTAGTATGAGTTTTGGAAATCAAAAAATGATCTTCAGTCTACGTGGTTGTGGACAAGTTTGAAAAAGAGGAATTAAAAACCATATTTAGAAGCAAAGCCAAGCTGTTGTTATTATTATGAAGAGTAGCTCTACCGCTCTACCGCAGGAGCCGTCCCTCGCCACACCTAGACTGCCGTCCTTATCAAGACCATTGCACTTGCATGGTGGAAGAATCCGAGAAAATCGCGCCTAAAGTTTTGTTTTTGTTTTTCGTTGTCTCTTTAAATACTAACAGACATTTGTTATTTTTATATAGTACTAACTATAAACTTTATTTTATATATGTATATAATAGATATAACAATATCTATTTTTATTTAATAATAATTTTTCATATACATAAACCCAGAAATATTGTTTACAATTGTAAACATACATCTGATTTATCTCTATTTACTAAGCATAACCGTCGCATGCGTTACGATTGCGTTGCTTGTGTCTAGGAAATGCAAGTATGATACTTTTGCTTAGGATAAATATTATAATAAATTAATTATGTCCTTAAAACACCATCGCAAGTCGCGCAAGTGCGATTTTTGTACCTAGGAATCAATAGTAGAGGGCGCAAAAATGTTAGCAAGTACGTTCGTTATGACTAGTATTGAAGGTCACCAATGAGATGAAATTCAAACAACACCCTCTCTTTAAATAAAGCTTGTAAGTACCTAAAAAGGTAAAGTAGGGCTTTGCCCGCATCAGCAAAATAAGAGAATAGAAAGTATCCTATGTTTTATTCCTATTCATAAACTTTTATAAGCAAAAAGTTTCGTCAAAATCTGTCGAGTAGTTTTTGCGTGAAAAAATAATAGAGACAGACAGACGCAAATAAAGACAATTTAGGAATGTCATAAAAAATATTAATGAAATTTGAGAGAATACCTTATTTAACATATTTGAAATATTAAACCTACCTATAATACAACCCATTGCATGAAAACACAATGTATCTCACAAGTAATACATATTATATTAAATTAGATTGTTAGTGCGATTGAAAAGTCAATCCATTTATTTAAAACTTGAAAGATTTTTTATAATGATATGGTCACTATAATATGTTGTTAGATTAGCTAATTACGTAATAACTTAAAACAGAAGGATCCTTAAGTAGGGACTGAATAAATTAACCAACTCGGTATGTGGATCTAACAACTTTTTACTGTAGAAAAACTGAATCGCGAGACTTGGTTTTTTTACAAGTTATGTTTTTGATGGCATCTCATTTCTTTTTCCTACTTTTTTCCTTTCCGGTACCTTCCACTTCTTGAATACCAACAACGGATTTTCTTTACGCCCACTCTCTGTCTTGTGAGCTTTTCTTATTTTTTTAGGTAGTCAGTCTTCCTCCTTTTCTTTTCCGGTACAGTTATATTTAGGGCCGCACTCGTCAATAACTTCACAAAACAAAGGATTAACTTGAACGGCACTAACTGCCGCACTCAAAAGTTTTTAAATTAATAAAATATCTAAGCCATTATTTTTCTATAGAAATAGATTTATTTAATTTCTGTTATCCAAACTGACTGATACAATTTGCGTAAGTTAAATAAAACGTGGTTTGTGTGTATACCTGCGATATCGCAGTAACCCAAAGGTTGCCTGGAAGAAAGTGGCCGCCTTTGTGACGGATGGGAAGCGTGGGAGCCACCTCCGCCGGCCGCGGGTATGATTATTAGTGTTCTTTCTTTCTTGGCAATTTCGGCCAATTTTTACTTTGCGGGATTTTGGTAAACTTCATAAGAGTCCTATTCTTGCTTTTTCATTCCGTTGACCATTATACCTTTGAACATAATTATATCTAGGTACCTATCTGAACCTTATTCCATTGTATAGGTACACTGATACATTTATGGCAAATGTAACTTTGTAATCCTATATATTTTATACCCCATTTATGGGATTACAAAGTTATTTATGCAGTTGATGTATCTAAAAAACTGGACTAAAATTGCAAAATATTATAGATTTTCTTTGATTTAAACATTAATTGGTTTCTAAATTTAAAGCTTCTATGTTTGCCTTAGAGTTTTGATGATCGGTGAGTCAGTCAGTGAGTGAGTGACAAAATTAAGTAACTTTGACTAGTTATAAATCTTAAACTACTGATTCAAATTGAATAAATTTGTGTTTCTACAATTCCTGCTTGGTTACTGAAAATACAGGCTTCTAGTTTTATTTTTTTTATCTGTAAGTTACCACCAAGAGTTACGTGACAGTCAAGTGCGTTATTTGTTTGTGCTTAGTATCGATAATGGTTAAATTTGACAATCCTAGGCATAACAATAACGCATGTGATATTGCGGGGCTTGTTATTAGTGTGCGTGAAGAACTTTTTTAATGACTTACAAAAGTAATGTATCATAATGGCTATTACGTAGCATATGTTTAGAATACCTATGGAAAATATGCAAGTGCGTTCTGCTTATCAAATAAACATAGTAAAAATTAAAAAATCTAAAATTGGATCATTTGTATTTGTAGATCTCTTTACGCTGATTCCGAATATGCCCATAACTCAATCTGTCAAAAAATGTCGAATGCGACGGTCTAAGAGGTGATAGTACCTACTGCTACAGCAATGAAAGTGCGTTCGATGCTTTAAGAAATGCTCTGTTTGTATAGTAAGCAGTGTCGGGTCATGTCGACAAACCAGCTATTCTACAAGTAGTGTAATCACATCTAAATAATAAAAAAATATTAATTTACCTTTGATTTAAATATTCAAACTAATATTTTGGTTTTTTTAGCCCGGTTAGTCTTTGATTGAGCCTCAAAAATTCCTTTGACTATACAACACTTCTTCTAAGTACATTTTTGTGTGAATTCTATTTTAAGATTGATTGATAACCAACCACACTTACCCTGGTGTCGCGAGTTATGGAACCACCAAAGGCTCTTGACATAACATAGCTCGATATTGAACTACTTATTTTCGGTAGATAATAGTCGGGCGGGACCAACAATGGCTAAAGGCCTTTTTTTCACGTTTGAAGTAGGAAAATCAGGTGATTCAGTCTGCAATAAATATCCTAACCAAATAGGAAAAATTATTGTTTGAAGTACAGATATTAAACTAGGTTTGACCAGTGCAGTGTCCCCAATGCCGAGGTTCGAACCTAAAACTACGGCCCTTCCGGCCTGCCGACCAATTGTCATCATCATCAACAACAGCTCATTCATATACGTCCCCATCGAGGGGCAATAGCCTTACTGAAGTAGGGTGACGAACTGTCATCTAGAAATAGTTCGAACTTTTGCATTTTTCAATATCAGAAAGGCTTATTGTGAGGTTAATGCTCAAGTCACACAGAGCGGGAGCGGCGCGGTCCGGGACCGGGACAAGCGGGACGGCGCTATGCTACGCCATAGCACCGTCCCGCTTTCCCGGCCCCGGACCGCCCCCGGAACGGCTCTGTGTGACTTGGGCTTAAGGGCAGCTGTTTATATTTTACCGAAACAAATTATTTAAGATTTAAAGTATATTTTTTTTTTCATTATAATAATATATCCTCAATAAAATTATAACATAATTTCATTCTATGCAATATTTTTTCTTTTCCTGAAATTGGGGTTTTAAAACTTGAAAGCTGCTTTGATAATAGCTATTTGTTTCTACACTTTTTACCTACGGGATAAAATCTACACTATTAAAATCAGGTACAAATAAATTAATGATAATTTAACAAAATAATAATTTAATAGTCATATAATAAAAAAGTATAAATTTCTTAAAATACTTGATTAGCTTATGGTAGTTTCTCTGCGGTTGGAGATCTGGCCTGGTGAGCTTGAATCATATCTCTCAGTCGACGTCCAAACCGTAGCTTTTTCTTCTCCGGATTTGGTCTCTTAGTACTAATAACTTGTGCGGTTTCCTCGGTTACTTCTACAGTTCTATCGTCTAAAGGCGGCTTCATTTTAGGTTGATACATGTTCATTATAGGTTCTTCTTTAGCATCAATATCGTCATACAATTCATCGTTTTGATTCTGATTATTTCTATCGTTGAATTCATTATTTCTCTCTTCATGAGGTACTTGATTCTTTCCATTTAACCAACTCTTTGCTTCGGATTTAGATATTTCCTTCTCAAATATCACGTATCCATCTTTGGTCACGTACTGAATCATAGGTGTGAGTAAATCTCTTTGTTTCGAACGATGACTATGCTTTCCATTACTTCGTCTGCTTTTATGTCTTTTACCACCAAAACTTCTTCTATAGTTTCTTTCACCTCTTCTCTTTTTCTGTTTCCACCAATTTCCGTCTGATTTGTAGTCAGAATCAGAAGAAGAGCTAGTATCTGTATCGGTATCAGTATCAGTATCAGTATCGGTTTCATGTCTTTCTTTCCATTCTCTTTCATTTCTCCCATTTGTTTTTGTTCTTTCGTAGCTGCTGCTCGCATCAGAAACTGAGCCACAACCGCCAGTCCCGATCGAGTCGAAAGGATCGCAAGGTTTTCGGTGCTCGGAATAATCCTTTTTCTTATGAAGTTTTTTCGTGTACGCTTTATCCGGTGAATAGAATGGCATCACGATGACTGGAAGTTTTTGAGCTGGCATTGGTGGGGGTGGAATCAAAGGTATTGGCGCCGGGAATGGCATATGTCCTGGAAGTGGCATTGGAAGGCCGGGAAGAGGTGGTAACCCAGGTGGCATAGGAGGCCCGGGTGGGGGTGGGAATCCGGGAGGCATTCCTATGCCTCCTGGCTCAGAAGGGAATGAAAATCCGGGTGGCAAAGGGAATGGCATTGGCTGTGGTCCTTTATCTGATGGAGGTGTTTGGAAGTAAGGCGGAGGGAACGTTCCCATATTATTTTTACCTGGAGTTGGCATTCGGCAGTGCATGGGTAAGTTTTGGGGAAAAAACTGCACCCCCGTTGGACATAATGGAAGCTCGGGTTCATCTTTCGCATACGTCAGAGATGTAATAATTAGAACATTTAACAGTTGCCGCTTCCTGCCCATTTTGATCTGGAAAGTAAAAAATAATATCAATAAAATATTTTTCGTGCGTGTTCCCATCGTATCCCTGTATACAGTAGAAAATGGTATTTGACTTACAGTATTAATCACACGGGAGTGTCTTGGCACCGGTTCCAGCACAGCCAGGAAGCGCAATGTGCGAGCGATACAGTTGCCTTCATATTTAATGGCAACTATTCGGGCAGGTGTATGCAAAAGAACAATAACACCATGTAAGACCGCTCGGACCGACGACGACGATGTAATCAGTTACATGTTACATATTGGAAATAATTATGCAACGTTCCCGCGATAAAACCTAGTACCGATTAACTGGGTATATGAATAAATAAGGTAAAAACCGTTTTGCTTTTTCTAACATGCAAAAATTATGTACGAGTACTGTGGTGAGCGTCCTCCTTTAAGAATGCTGGCTAGCTGTTCATCCGTTTCGTTCGACACAGTTTATAATATTTGAATATCGAATGGTTTCTTTTTTGTTTGAGTCTGACCGCGCTGTCGTGCCACGGTCCAGACGTTTACGTTACGTGTACTTTGTTTCCACATGATATAAAATAACTGGCCAAGCACGTGTCGGACCACGCAAAGTGTAGGGTTCCGTAGTTGCCTAATATGCAGAAGTTAGCACACGGAGCTAATAAGTAATGATAAAAAAAATCCTTATTTATATTATAAACCCGAAATTTTGTAAGTAGGGATGTGTGGATGGTTGTTTTTTACTCTTTCGTGGATGAAATTTAGAATAGAGATAGTTTGTACCCTGATATAGGATACTTTTTACGGGAAAAAGTCTTATTCCCACGGGAAAATCTTAATTACGGGATTACGTACCTAAAAGAAAGGAACAATAAAAATTTTATCTTTGGTGCGAGCTACAGATTATTAGAAATCAATGACGAGTAAGCACGAGGAGAATTATTATTAATCACTACTTTAACAAACTAATTTATTATATTATTATTATTATGAGCCTAAATATACTTATTATAAATGAAGAAAAACAAATACAATAATGTGCTCCGCTCCACTGAGAGTAAAGTTTTTAAAAGTAAGAGAAGGCTAGTAAGTACGTATACTTTAAATTGCTAAATAAAATAACATCTAACAAAAGAATAGCTAAAGAGAAACTTAAAAAGAAACGTACCTATAACCTATTATATAGGTAGTACCTATATTTAATTTTATCTACAATATTATGTAAGTACTACGAATGAAAATTGCTCCGCTGAGAACTAAGTTTTTGGAAATAAAAGTAGGCTAGCTAGATTAAATGGCTACTTGTACTGAATTTCTTACTTAGCACAAGTACATTTTAAAGTTGGTATTTTATTCGTTAACCTGTCAAGCCTACTTATTTCACATTTTTTTTTACTTTTCTCGTACTTAAATTTACTACATAGCAGTGGCGAAGGGTGAAATTTTGACAAAGGTAAGCCGGAAGAGCGCGGCCTACCTAACTAAATGGCATGCTTTTTGTTTTCAAAACTGTGAGTTCGGAAAATGGAATTCATCGCTACACAAGAGTCAAATAGTCAGTTGATCAGCAATCCATATGAATTAATGCCATAATGGCATACAGAACTCACAACACTCACTCAACAACTTACCGTCTTGAACAGATCGTGAAAAACACAATAAAAACAACAATTTCACTGTTTACAAACAAGCACACACTAAATTGGCGGACACGTACTTACTAATTAAATGTATTGTATCACTTTACTTCCCCATATAAATCCTAATTTAACCAATCACACAACATCATACAATTTCGACCCCGCGATGTATTTTGCTATTTTATCAATTCCTCTCTCGCGTATGCGTTATGCATTAAAAAGAGAAAGAAATTATGGGAAGCCGACCCGTCTCGGCTTCTATGGCGCCATTTTATGGGTGTGTTTTAAATCAAACTGACAGCGCCGGCAACATGCGCGTGAGAAGGCAAATATGGAAGTAAACCCTTGGAGCGCCAGAGACAGAATATACGGCAATTCACGAACTCGGTCGATCGTGCGACTCGTGCGTGATCGAATATACATTGACGTGCTTGTAGAGCGCCGTCCGCCTCGATTTGTATTAAAAAAAGCAATGTATCTTGCGCTCGCGTGTACGCAAATTACTATCAGCATTAGAGGCTGTTGGAGCGGATTTTCGAAAGGTAAGCCGAGGGGAATCGGTTAGTATGGACCCTTCGCCACTGCTACATACACAGCTTAAACTTTATCAAAGTATTTTTTTATGATATTTGTACTGAATTTCTTACTAGTACAAGTACATTTCATAAGTTGATATATTTTTCGTTAACCTGTAAAGCCTACATGATGTTGATAGTTTTCCTTTTAAATTCATCATATACATTACTACCGTGAATTTTTTCACATTTCCAAATACAACGGTTTCGCTGGTAGGGGGGGGGGGACTTGACTCTAACAAAAATAAGCACTTAAAATATTTCTGAAACGTAAACTAGCATCGTTTTAGCAAACCCCCATTATTTTTTTAAACTCTATCCAACGATACCTTATTACACCATAAGGTAATCGTGAATTTAAAAAATAACCCCCACTTCAGGTGTACCAGAGGAACCCAAAAAAAAATTTTTTTATGATTTTATTCTTTTGCTTTTGACGGCATAATTAATATGTATGTCCATGCCAAATTACAGCCTTCTAACATTCATCAAAATATTTTTCTATGATATTTGTAGTACCAAATTTCTTACTTGTACTAATACTTTTTATAAGTTGGTCTATTATTCGATAACCTGTAAAGCCTACTTGATGTTGATAGTTTTTCTTTTAAATTCATCATATACACTACTACCATGATTTTTTTCACGTTTCGATATACAACGGTTTCGCTGGGAAACTTGACTCTAACAAAAATAAGCACTTTAAAACGGAATATTTCTAAAACGTACACTAGCATCGAAAAATTGTCTTAGCAAACCCCCATTGTTTTTAAAAGACCTATCCAACGATACCTCACACTATAAGGTAATCGTGAAAAAAAAATAACCCCCTCTTGACGTTACCAGAGGAAGCCTAAAAAAAATTTTTTTTTTTTAATTTTATTCTTCAGCTTTGTCGGCATGATTCCTATGTATATTCATACCAAATTACAGCCTTCTGGTACTAAGAGTCTCTGAGCTAAGCCGCGGACAGACAGACAGACAGACAGACGGACAGACCGAAACTATAAGGGTTCTTTTTTTACTACGGAACCCTAAAAGCAACAATTAAAAAAACATATGAAATAACTAATACTATTTTGCACAAGTATTCATATTCTTAGCATAGGCCCTTAGAGCAACGCCCCCACGCTTTTTATTGTACTCAGTTGAATATTTATTCAAGCATAAAATTTGTAAAATCTATAGATCTATACAGTCGTAACAGTATTTTGTGGCAGAATTTTGCATGATTACATGAAAATTACGCAAAAATGTAGAGGCATTGTGCTGTAATCGTAAAAAAGTATTTAAGGGTTACTTGCTTGCAACTGAGACTAATAACGGAAGCTAAGAACAACGATGCAGGCCTATTGAACATTATCAGATGAAGCAAATCTAAAATGACGATGACAGATTATATTCATACGAAATCGATGCTGATAACTCAAGTGATACTGATCTTTAAGATTCTTACACATGTAGAGTCCCAGTTAATGCCATCGCCGATGGGAGGGATGCAGTTTCCGCAGTTGCCGGGCTTACCGCAGATGCCACAGATGAACGGGGGGCCACCGGGTGGGGGACCTGTGCCATTGCCACCCCCGATGCCGATGGGAGGCATGCCCATGCCAGGTATGCCCATGGCAAGCATGCCCATGGCCATGTCAGGCATGCCCATGCCCATGGCAGGCATGCCCATGCCCATGCCGATGCCAATGTCTATGCCGATGGGTTTCATGAGCCCACCAAAAATGCCAATGGTAGTGATGCCGTACCATAATAAAAAGCAAGACAAGATACAAAGAAAAGACAAGGATAAGAAAAAGAAGAGGAGAGGAAGAAAGAATAAAAGGAAAAAGAACAAGCGTTCGAGCTCATCGGGCTCCTGCAGCGAAGAGAGTGATGACTCTTCATCATCGTCAGGGTCAGACGACGGCGGCATCGGCTTCCGGAGCATGAAGAAGAGCATAAAGCGAAACCTGCGCTCCAGGAGGAACAAGAAACGAAAGCAAGTGTTGACCCCCGTCATCTCGTACGTCACCAAAGACGGTTACGTGGTCTACCAGAAGAAGATCAAGAAGGATAAGGCAGTAGACTGGCTGGAAATGGGGAACAATGGGGCAGGAAATAAACTATACAAGCCAGATGGTGGCAATGATGATAAGATGTCGTCAAGTGAAGAAATGTTACGAAAAGTTCTGAGAAAAAGAATGGAAAAAAGGAGAGAAATGAATAACTAGCTTGGTATTTTATTCGTTAAGTAACCCAAGTTTAGAAAGTATTTTGTATATTTTTATGAGTTTATTAATTAAATAAATATTTTGTCGCATTCAAAGTATTCCCCTTGTTTTCCTAATAAAAAATAGTCCGTAGAATCTGGTTAAAGTTGATTTTACGAAAATGGAGGTAAGGTATAAAGTAACTGCCTCTTTGGAATATTTTTAGTCCCAATTGAGATCTTAACCAATAAAGAACCTTCATTGGCTCGCGGTCGCGTGTACAAAAATCGATACCGGAAGCATACAAATCTTTGTAATCCTACATGTTATAGATTCTTCATATCTCTCTCTATTGCCACTTGCCACCGGAGGCCAAAACAACTTTACCGAAGAACTTAATATAGAAATAGATACTTTCCATAGCTACAAAAGGTACAAAATTTTCTTTGATTTTATCTTATTGTATGTATTTTTTGTAATGAAAGTTACCACAGATTGTAGATAAGTTTATTCCGCTCAAACTATCATCATCATCATCATCATCATCATCAACGCGTGGGTTGTAAGCTCGACAACTGACCTCACAAACCCTGGTGTCAGTGTTATAGAGCCGCCAAAGGCCACTGACTTGGCTCATGTAACGACTAGATAGTAGCCGCGGGACCAATGTCTTAACGTGCCTTCCGAAGCACAGAATCATCTTTCTTTTCAGACAATCAAGTGATTCAGCCTGCAAAGTCCTAACTAAACTGGGGAAAGTCTCACAAAGAGATTTTTGCTTGACATTGTCCCCCCCACCCCCCCCTCACCGGGAATCGAACCCGGAACCACCGTAATGGGCGGCGAAATCTTGACCACAAGGCCACGGAGGCTGTTCGCTCAAACTATTATAGTAATATTTTTAATAATAATAATAATATTTATTTATTCAGTACAAAGACTTAAAGACTTATACAATATAGGACTTAATAATAAAGTTGTACAAGATCATTAGAATGACAGGGCATCTGTCAGGACCTAAACTAGGGTAAACCTGTAATATAGGTACAGACAAATGCAACTCCGTACAAATCATATGTCGCTAGTGGTACATTTTTCGTGGTAGCGAAACAATATTGTATACACTGAGGTGTAACGGTTAAGTGGTATTGTACATAAAAGGAAGAAAGATTGGTTAGATAATAGGTAAGTAAAAGTGTATGTAAAAGTGTGGATGTGTTTGTGTGTGTATAATGTGATGATAGTGTGTAATATGAAGCGAGTTTATTAATTTATAACTAGTAACTTTATAATTTATAAATAGTAACTTTGATGAGTTTGTTGGGATGGGTCTTAATTTTTTTTATACAGGATATTTCAGGCTAATTATTCGAAAAGCAAGACGATTTTGTATTTCGGAATTATGGAAGTAAACTATTTATCAGATTCTTTGGTGACTCTATTACTCTAACACCACTTAACTGTCTGTCAATCTGTCGTTGACCTTACAATACACACGGAAGAAGAACAGGATTATTTTAATCATCATTTTTTTCCAGAATGGCACGTCTAGCTGTGACTGCGGCCCTGCTGTGCCTAGCGGCGGCGGCGGCGGTGAGCGGCGGGTTTATCCGCAGCGCGCGGTACCAGATGTGCGTCAGGTGCGGGACCACGCGCCCGCCGCACGCGCGCTACTACTGGCCCTGGATGGCCGGCTTCCGGGTCGACCCGCGCAACTGCCCGCCCAAAACCTACGTCTGGCCTTTGTTTTTTACTGGATAGCAAGCAAGCAATGTAGCCTTTGGAAAAAACTACAAAGTCCTGGTGACTGTTAGTTATAAAAACGGCGAACATTGGAAATAATTATGTTGGAAATTGTTGAGAAGCAGTTGACATCTACGAATCTGTATAAATGCAAAACATGTGCGAACATTTTCTTTGTGACAAAATGTGTGTGAAATTTTATGTAAGAACTGGTCGATCTAGCGCCTGATATTTTAGTGCTAAGCATTAGAACGGAAGATGCTTTACCTGCCACTGCCACTTTCATGAGTCGTATTGTCGGCTTTCTAAAATTAGTCTCCGTCCATTTAGCAGCCTCACCATCGATTTCGATGTTTTTAACCATGTCAAAAAATTAATTGGAATTTGAATTTGTTTATAAATCTCAGAAAAAGTTTAATTGTATTTTGGAAGATATTTGAGTATCTCACCAAGATAGACTGGCTCTATCTTTATGATTTATCTATCAAAAATTTGATTGGAAATTGATTATCTCGTATACAAACTTTCAACGAAATTGGTCGAGTATGAGCCAAGATATTATACCTCCTTGCGTGGCCAGTCACTTGACACGTTTGGACGGGCACAATTTAGTTAATTTTTAGTATTAATATATTATTAATATTAAATATTAGAAATAATAACAATATACTATCAAAAAAAAAAAAAATATAATATTAATAATATAAAAATTTATATTTTATTATACTTCATTATTTTATTTATTATATTTATTACGGATTTGAATTCGCTGTTGATCGTCCAACTTGGGCTAACTAAAGAGCTTAACTCAAGAAGCTTATTGGCTTAACTACTAAAATGACGTGTAAACACTTCTTAAAATTAAATCGCTTAAAATTTAGTTACTACTTGACATCTTAATACGTGTGTAAACCAGCCATAAGGTCATAGGTCTTAGCTAAGCACACGCACGGAAGCTAAAAGTAGGATTTTTAATTGAACGGAGTAATCTGACATATGGTGGGTTGCCGCTTTTTTGAGAAAAAAATATAGTGTTGTGCTAAAAAGATATGATTCAATCACTCATCTGGACCACGTTTCACGAAGCAACAATTTACTAGTAACAAGTTACAATTTGATATTCATTGCGTAGCCAATTCGCCAAAACTGGAAGCCCTTATCGTTTTACCTCATTGTCTACGCAATGTACATCAAATTGTACTTGTAATTTGTAACTTGTAGCTTCATGAAACGGCTCCCTGGTGATATGGTCACTAAGTAATGTGGACTCCTGGAGGAAGGACTAATGTCCTATAACACAGGTTTAAACTTAGTTTAGGCAACAGCCCTCCACAAAAATTGTATCTCCTGTGCTGAAATGTACATACTTAGTTTTGTGGTGTGGAGATAAAACATTTTTTTATTTGTATTATGTAAAACTAAGTCTATGTCAAAGTAAGTATGCTTAAGCTAAATAGATAGATAGATAGAAGTCATTTATTCATCCAAAAAAATATTTACAAAGGTATGAAAAGGCAGAGTCTCAGCATAACTGTTGCTTTTCAGACTTACCCTAAGCTAACATATATCAACTACCTTAAATTAAAATATTCATATTTATTTTTATTTTTAAAGGCTTTTAACTTTCTTCTTTATGAGGGTGTATTACTCGTATTTTAGAAAAGTTATTTTGGTACAATGAAAATGCCAGACCAGGATCCATAACAGTTTTATAAACAACAACGAAATAACAAAAACAAAACAAAACTTCACCAAAAACTTAACAAAAAACTTAACGAAAAATTTAACGAAAAGTTCAACGATGAAATGCAAAGGCAAGAGAAACATTCGAACACTCAGACCGGAGGTAAGAAGCCGAATGACGAACAATAGGAAAGTAATAATAATAAAAAAATAGACGCTTCTCCCGTCATCCAATAGGAAATTAGTTGTATGGATGAGTCATTCGTTTGTGTCGCAGCTGCAAGTTATCTCTTAGAAATATATAAAAAACACTAATTACTTTTATTACCTACCTACATAAAAAGCCTGACTGTTGTTACCAGTAATACTAAAACCAACTCACCAATTCTGATGGATTCCAACTATTGCGAACTGCATGATATGTAGACGAAGTCTATGTTTATAGGCTGGGGTAACAAGCATTTTTTTATATTTAATAGTGTGAATGATTCAACTCACTTGAGTTAGAATTGAACTGAAAACATCACTAAGATTATGGAGCTGGCAACATTATTTTTCTGTCTAATGTCAAATTACTCCGTTCAATTAAAAACCCTACGATAAGCACGCTTTTACTTATAGAATACAGACAAAAGAGCAAAACACAACTTTCTTTATCTGCTTGCATAGATTGGCATAGTTGAACCATGAGATGGTCCAACACAAGTCCAACGATCACTGATTTGTTTCCAAATAGCAACACTGACTTATCGTGTCAAAATTTCATTCATTCATAAAACGTTCGTTCAATTTCTAAATCAATCGCAACCATTCATTCGTTCAATTCATTTTCGTGGGGTGTTAGAACTTAGAAGCGGTTTGTTGTTGTGTTCCGATAAGAAATTTATTTGAAAAACTACGATTTCATTATTTGTATAATAATGATAACTGCCTCAAATGTTTGTGATAAGACGTGCTTCTGGTAAAAATGTGTAACGAGGCTCGTAACCTGTGATTTACGATGTGACATTGATAACATGAAGTGGTGATCAAAACAAGGATCAAGTGTTATAAACCGGATATTTTTCTTAAAATTATCTCTGCTGTAATGGATGCTGACAAGGAGTGGAAGAAATCCGTCGGGTTTCCGATCAACTACAGCCCGGAAAACTCCGATCACGATTTGTGAGTGTAATTATAACTTTTCGTAAATAGTGCTACGTTGTGCTTATCAGTTTAGAGATAATAGCTTTTTTAAAGAGCAGAGGTCACCTCCCACCTCGTGACAAAGTTATATTTTGAAACGGCATAGGTATCTTTTTATTGGTATTTCTTTTTTATGCAACTATTGTCCCACATTACCTACCATAAGATTATTATTTTTCCTAAGATGTTACAAAAAACATGAAAATTATACACAACAAAACAAACAACCCAAATATACCACACTAAAACAATGGCATGTCATTTTGTCTTCACACATAAGGAGTTTTGGTACCTAATAGTAAAAGAAAAACTATAAGGAAAGAGAGTTACCACAAAACGGTAGGTAGCATGTTTGGAGTTTGTAAGATGAGGTTAGTAATGTACCTCTACCTTACACTAACTTTTTATGTAATAGGAACATAATTTATCATGATGTTACTATGCAAATTATGTATTGATTCAAACACATAATGGTATAGGTGATAAGCCATTATAACTAAAGTGGAATTCTGAGCGCCATGTAATCAGATGGCACTTTAATCACTCTGATTGCTCGGCACTAAACCACATCCTTTATCAGACACTTGGCAAATGTCCACTTATGCACATAGGCAGGGGTGTCATGGTAGTTTTATATATTGGGTACAAAACAAATTGGTTTAAAAGCATTTAATTATAATAACTACAAAGCTCTAAACTTATGCAAATATGCAAAATAGTGGGTTAGTTAGTTAGTTGGTGGGCTCCCGTTTCCGCAATTAGACTCAACCAAAAAAAATTGTGGGTATTTTAGCTACAAAATAATCTGCATTTAGTAGCGGCTCTATATCTGATGCCAGGGTTTGTGAGGTCAATTGTTGACCCTATTAAGACCTTAAAAATGTTCTCAGCAATAAATCTATCTTTTTGTGTTGGCATAATTTTTGGTATGAATTTATAATAATTATGAAGAACTGTATGACCTATATTAATTCCCTAATTTCTGGCATTTCAGAGTATGAAAGTTAAAAGCATTAAAATTAAAGTGTAATCTTTTATTTGTAAAGATCCTAAGCATTTTTATGCTATCCCATTTTCATGGTTAGACCGTACAGACATGCACACATAAACAGAGTTATATTAACTGTAGCATCATCCCTAGATTAATACTCTGTTTGCTGATCAGTAATTACCAGAAAGTACTAGGCAGATATCAATGATAGCACAACAGGTATAGTTTCCCTAATCAACTGGTTACACAGTGAGGCTAATTCTCACCGCACACTCTAATTCTTAATTTAAGTTCACCATCCTTTTCACCTTTTAAAGATTAAGGGATTTAAAAAGGGACAAGAGAAGGCCATTCTAATATTAGAGCTGTCAAACATTGAATTTGAACCTTATAGCCGCGTCGATTGCACAATTTTAGAGAGCATTTAAAACATGCGACTTAAAAATCTCCCTGATAGCTACATCTTTATTTTAGGTTATCATTCTGAATTCATATCCTCTCTTTCATTGATCATTAAAACGAAAAGGATAGCTGGATTTTAAATTTAGAGTTAGAGCATGACTGTGTGATTATGTCAGCCGACTACATAAAATTAGTAATTCTTTTAAAGGTGTGGTACGTTGGGTACCGACCAAACTTTATTTTTAAAAACACGGTATTGAATAGGGACATACTTTAATTGTACTATTTAGTACTTAGTATTAAAAAATATGTACCTATAGACTGTAGAAATTATAGCTAGTTCAAATTGGTTGGTATGCAACATACTCGCCTCGTATGGGCCAATAATGGTTTACAATGCAAATTTGAGTATCAGAAGCAATAGAAATAAATTATCTCATTATTTACCTCCTGATTTAGGCACTATAACTTTAATGTAATGTTTAGATCAATTTAAATTCTTATTTAAAGTTGGGCCGTACGAAACGAACACGTCCTGTACCAACCTTAAAGCTTATTTAGGTATTTATTTAAATGTTTTTGCTGTCAATTAAGTGTACCAGAAATATATCATCCGATTATTGACTTAGTGAGAGCCTCCTTATTTGAAGTCAGTTAAAAACAGCTGACAAAATATTGTTATTAATATAGCAAGCAACTGACACTTCATTATTGTTATTGAGTGTAGGTAGGTAGAAAAAGGTAGTTAGGTAGGAGTAAAGGTAGGTAAATAAAAAATAATTATAAAACAGAAATTGTATTAAAAAAGGTTACTATAGGATATCTGATTACTTAGAGGACAGATGTCCATGGGAATAGATTGCTTGAGTAGCAGGCTTTTTCGATATTTAATTAGTATTAATTTTGTAAATGACAATATTTTATTTAAAAAAATAAACGCAAAAGATTCGACGCCTGTGGAGTTTCTTCGGTGAGCTCTTCTCCACAGATTCCGCCATTGTGTTAGTGAACTCACCCCAAAAAATGTAATTTATTTTATCAAAGTTATAATAACATGCCAAGGGCGCGCAGGGTGAACAAAGATCAGAGAAGAATGACCTAGACGGAGGCTTCCTGGATAAGTTAGAGTTCTTCCGCGTCCCCGCCGCCGGCGGATGCGGTTTCTACATGAAATGTTTTTAATCATACTTTGTCATCTTGTTTAATACTTCAGTATAAAATAAATAAAACTTGGTAGTCACTTACTTGAACACATTAGGCAGTTACTAGCTGCGCTGGCAGACTAAGGCCCGGTTTCCACCAAAGCGGAGAGATGTGTTTGAATAAGGAGATGTGGAAATAACGAAATCTGATTGGTTATTCAAACATATCTCCTCTCCTCTTTGGTGGAAACCGGGCCTAAATACTAATAAATGCGAAGGGTATTACTGATAGGTAAATGCAAAAGTGAACTACAAATTCGTCAGTCAAATTGAAGAGGTTTTCACAGTACAATTGACACTGCAGATAAACCAGAAGAACATGTGGACAGGTAGTAAAGTAACAATCATTGTAATACTGAAGCTGATATAGGCTAGTGAGAGCTATTGTGTAATGTGACGTCACTTGACGTATGTTTGGGCAATATCACCGATCACACCTTCCAAGGCCGGCCGCGAATATGGCTGACCACGCGAATATTATGTAACTGATACTTGTACCTTTAAAATACTAACTACTAATAAAGACTTGTTACCTACCTATTTACTATTTACGCGGGTCGTCGTTGACTATTTTTGTCGAAATTATTTAATTCGTGTTTTGTTTTGTCTGTTTGCAGATTGCGCGTTCATGCATTTTATGTCTAACATAGATAGATATACATACAATAGATAGTGGTTACCTTACGCTCCTTTGTTTGAACAGATAATTACCGCGTTCTTACTCTTTTTACACGACTGCCCAAAATAATGAGTGTAATGTATGTATTTATGTGAGTTTATTTATTCCACCATGACTTCTGAATGCCTGAACAGTTTTGGATGTATGGGGTATCGTTAGAATTCTTACATCAGCCCGAGTGAACAAGCAGTCATGTTTTTAATTTTTAGATGATTATTTTAACGATTGTGTATAGCAAAATATATCACACTCGTCAACATAACACGTCATTCGAGCAAGAAGTCTTCCCAGACCAGCTTAAAACATCTATCACCAAACCAATTTTCAAAAAAGGACTGAAGGATGACCCTATAGCGATTCCTTCGATAATGACCAAGACTTTTAAAAGAGTTATGCTTGCTAGATTAAATGACCTTCTTTCTAAACATAATCTAATTAAAAATCGAACTACAAATTTTGACCTAGTAGAAACCGTTACCAAAAAAATTAATAATAAAGGTAAAGTCTTAGATATGACTAAGGCGTTGGACCTGATTAGTCATACGATCCTAATAAATAAAATAAAAAAATATGGCATCAGAGAAAATGCATACGAATGGTTAAAAAGCTATTTAAATTGCAGATAGCAGTGTGTAGAGATACGACGAATGTACACAAGGGGTAATAATTTGCATAAAAAAGGAACCAGATCGGATTATATGGTGAATGGCAATGGAGTTCCCCAAGGTAGCATACTGGGACCCTTGTTATTTCTGTTGTATATAAACGACCTCCTCCTTAATGCGATATCTGAAAAGTGTATATTATTTGCTGATGGTGCAACTATTATAGTAGAAGGTGACAATCTGACTACAGTCGAGAACACTGCTAAATGTGCCTTAAACAATGTCATAGAATGGTTACAACGTAATAATTTAAGTATAAATCTGTCCAAAACTAAAATTATGCAATTTCATTCAAAGAACTCAAATCATATGACATTGGACATTAATTACCTTGGAAATCCAATACAAGAAGTAGACACATTTAAATTTTTAGGTGTTCAATTTGACATTAATTTGGACTGGAGTAAACATGTTGACATTATTTGTAGGAAACTTTCGTGCTTTGTTTTCGCATTAAGTAGATTAAGGTCTACTGTATCCGCTGAAGCGGCGGTTACAGCCTATTATGGATACGTTGCAAGTACACTAAATTACGGCCTAATAATTTAGGGTAGTTCAGTTGCGATACAAAAAGCTTTTGTCCTGCAAACAAAGTGCATAAGGGCAATTTGTTATGCACATTATATTACATGGCTTCCTGCAGGCCTTTGTTTAACAAATTGTGTTTACTGCCGTTGCCAAGTATGTGAATGACTGTCTAACGGAGTCATAATAGATATTAATTTTATTTTTATTCTTTTAATATTATAATTGACTGTTTTGGACGTAGGTACTGATATAAAGACACCAATACCTCATAATAACTCTGACCTATGGATATGTACAATTTAGCTTAATGTATAATACCTATTGAATTTAAAATCTATTATATTTTTAACTTTTATATTTGCACACCTAGCACCTTTTAATTATTTTGTATATGATGTGTTGTATAACTGTATTCTGGCAAATAAACATTTCTGATTTCTGATTTCATGACTCATTTCATAGCTCTTGTTGAAGTTGCGAAGACATTCAGAGGGAGAATCTCTAGTTGAATCCGTACAAGTTAACGAACTAACAATCAGCTTCAATCCAATATGACTCTAATAGTCGCAGCGCAGTATTTACAGCACCGGCATGTTCACGAGAAAATATAATATTTATATCTACTCATACTGAAATGGACCGTGGAATTCCGTCCACTTCGCAAACAAAGAGAGATAAAGTAAACATGGCCCGCATGCCGGCACTGCGGCTGCGCTTGCGACGACTCGGTAAATCCCAGCGAAACCCCGCGATTCGTCCTACTTTGTAACAAATACTACCTTGTTTACGTTATTTCATTTCATATTATGTAGGTACTAAATTATTTAAAATACTATTTAGTAAGCAAGTTGAGAGCGTCGTCGGTGGTCTAGTGGCTAGGCCGTCCGGGAGACCCGGGTTCGATCCCCACCACCTACCAATGTGTTTTCGAATTTCGAATTCATATATGTACGTTTATTCGACGCTCGTACGGTGAAGGAAAACATCGGATGAAACCTACACTACACACTCCTGCGAAGAAATTCAAAGTTTGTGTGTGAAGTCGACCAACCCGCACTGGGTCAGTGTGGTCGACTAAGTGATCGCCCTAATTCAGGGTAGGCTCGAGCCCCTCGGTGGAGACGTATATGAGCTGTTGTCAAAGTCAAAGTCAAAATAATTTATTTCCATAGGATGTTATTACATCACTTAGATCCGTCATTACATTTTTTTGGGTGAGTTCACTAACACAATGGCGGAATCTGTGGAGAAGAGCTCACCGAAGAAACTCCACAGTCGTCGCATCTTTTGCGTTTCGTTTTTTAAATAAAATATTGTTAATTACAAAATTAATGCTTATTATATATCGAAAAAGCCTGTTACTCAAACAATCTATTCCCATGGACATCTGTCTTCTAAGTAGGTAATCAGATATCCTATAGTAACCTTTTTTATACAATTTCTGTTTTATAATTATTTTAAACTTGTCTAAAGGCAAGTTTTTAATATCAGTAGGGACCTTATTGTAATAGCGTATACAATTGCCTTTAAAAGAATTACTAATTTTATGTAGTCGGCTGACATAAGAGGACTACACGACCTAAACGCGAGTTTTCTGAGTAACAAAAGTAAATGATCCACTGCAGTGAATTAAATGAAAAAAATTTATGTTATTAATGGTGGTATATTACAGTTTAATAGTTTTTTCAAAACATGATTCAAGTATTTTGACCCGATAGAAAAAAATCACAAACATACCTCTAAAAAAATCTTATAAACGATTAAAATCGTACTAAAACTTGTTCAATCTTTCTGGATTTTTGGCAACATTTTCTTCAAGCAAAATACAAACATAATAGTTATTTACTTTTTTGATCTGCTGCGTAGTATTCTCAAAAAACCGCTATTTTTGTTTCCGTGATCCGTCATGATCACTACGCGCGCATGTGTGCGTGAACTCCCGTGTAGCGACAGTCTCGGCTAAGGCTTCTTGCTATATGGACGTGTCGCGCTTTTTGCCGCCAACTTAGCCAGACTTATTTTATTATATTTTGTTGAAGTGAATGACTTTTATAAATAATAATGGGGAATAAAATAAAACCCGCCAAGAGGAGTAAAAAGCGCTCATATAAATCAAATGGCAAACATATGATTGACGTAAAAAAGGTAAGACCGAATTTATTACATTTCTATCGATGGTCACTGCATTATTTATTTATTTACCTAGTATGTACCTACCTTGTAACTTCGTTCCAATAAAATTGTTTACCTACTTATTTATTTATTTATCGCTGGCAGTGGCATAATTTTATTAAAATGGATCCAGCTCTTTATTGTTTTGTACCTATCGAGTTTTTCGCATGTCTCACTAAGGTTGCCGATGGCGTAATATGTAAGGGGATGAACCTAAAAACGGAAAAGCTCGGGTTCGGATCCCACGTGGTGGATGTGCTATTTTAACTTTTTTTTTCTTTTGTTTTTTTATGTATTTAATTTCATTATTTATTCGTTTTAGATATCTATGTGACATGACTTTTTTTTTTCAGGAAAAGAAAATTAGAAAATAATATCGCAGAGGATGTAACTTCCAATTGTTCCAATGCGTATGTACCTTACTAAGCATACTTTATATAATGAAACTTTCTTTTGTTATTTTTATATTATAGTATGTAATGTTTTGCTTTCCAGAAAAAAACAGCGTCTAAATAGAGAGCATTGCGAAACAACAGCGGGTTCTTCATGTAACGAGTATGTACCTACTTTGTTACTTTGTTCTCTAGTTCGTTCCAATAACATTATTTACTTATTCATTTTAGGTAAGGTACTTATAAATATCAATGTTTTTGTTTTCAGAAAAATACGACGGCTTTTACAAATTGTAAAATCAAAACTTTCAAAACCAAAATGACGATCTTTTGTACAAAATAGACTTAAAATTTTTAGAGTCGTCAAAGATCAATATGAAAAAAACAAAGTGAAAAAAAAATGAGTAAAAATGAAGAGGAAGACAAAAGTACCGTCAATGATGAGAACAAAGAACAAGACAAAGGGAAAGATCAATATAATAAAAAAAATTGAAAATTTTAAAAAACCCACGCCGGATGTTAAAACATATTCAAATAAAAAATATCATTAAAAATGACGACATATTGTTTTCTTTGTGTTTCGATATTGTATATTATGCTAGTAATTAAACATACATAATTTATTAGTATGCCTTTTTAAAACTAACTGGCGGTAATCAAAATGATGGATGTTGTTTGGATTTGGCAGAAATTTGGTATGTGCGATATTGAGACTACTAGTTACTTAGTGTCCAAGCGGCCACCTATCCTCGCTGTTGCAGTATTTCTTTATAGTCTACCGCCATGCGCCATAAAACATGTCCAAGAACCTGATCTGTAAAGATACCGGTTCAGTAGTTTTGAAAACTCCTGTAATGCCAACTTATCTGGCTACTGCAGGGCTCCCTGGTGGTCTACCGCCTCAAAACATATCCAACAACCAGCTCCAAAATAAAGCCTTTTGAATGCAAAAAACCGCATCGAAATCGATTCAGTACTTTTTGAAAACTCCTGTAATGCCAACTTATCTGGCTACTGCAGGGCTCCCTGGTGGTCTACCGCCTCAAAACATATCCAACAACCAGCTCCAAAATGAAGCCTTTTGAATGCAAAAACCGCATCGAAATCGATTCAGTACTTTTTGAGAACTCCTGTAGTGCCAACTTATCTGGCTGCTGCAGCGCTCGTGGTCTACCTCCACAAAACGTATCTAAGAACCCGCTCCAAGATGAAGCCTTTTGAATGCAAAAAACCGCATCGAAATCGATTCAGTACTCTTTGAGAACTCCTGTAGTACTGCAGGGCTCCCTGGTGGTCTACCTCTATAAAACGTATCTAAGAACCTGCTCCAAAATGGAGCCTTTTGAATGCAAAAAACCGCATCCAAATCGATTCAGTACTTTTTGAGAACTCCTGTAGTACCAACTTATGTGGCTGCTGCAGGGCTCCTTGGTGGTCCCAAAGCATGTCTAACAACCAGCTCCAATATGAAGCCTTTTGAATGCAAAAAACTGCATCGAAATCGATTCGGTAGTTTTTGATAACTCCTGTGTTGCCAACTTATCTGGCTGCTGCAGCGCTCCCTGATGGTCTACCTACATAAAACATATCTAAGATCCTAAGTTGAAGTGATACCTTTTCAATGCAAAAAACCGGAACTAAATCGGTCCAGTGGTTTTCGAGATAGAAGGTAACAAACAAACAAACAAACAAACAAACAAACAAACAAACAACCTCTCCGTTCCGTTCCGTCCGTCGTGGGTAAAAAATATGCGAAAAAGAAGATGATTAAAAATGAAGAGGAAGACAAAAGTACCGTCAATGATGAGAACAAAGAACAAGGCAAAGATCAAAATAAAAAAAATAAAGCGAAAAAAGACAAAAAAGAGATAAGTAAAAATGAAGAGGAAGACAAAAGTACGGTCAATGATAAGAACAAAGAACAAGAGAACCAAGGGGATGAAAGTATAGTGGAAAACTGTTCAACTTTTTCGCGTTACATAGATTTTAGTAATTTTTAAATTGATATTATAAATATAATTACAACAATTTTTTCGTGATTATAACGACTTTTCAATTTTTTAAACGCATTTTTATTTTAAATGTCATTTTAGAGCAATTTAAGTACGAAATTTGACATTTCTAAGACTGACATATTTCATATATTTTGTTAACCTGAAAAAGAGCTTAATAACTAGATGTGCTATGTATGTATGAATGTTGCTAACCTGAAAAAGAGCTTAATAACTAGATGTGCTATGTATGTAATATCAATAGATGGCGAGTTAGTATGGAGATTGTCAGTCCTCTCGTGTAAGTTCGTCCATGGTTAACCGGAAAAAGAGCTTAAGAACTATAATGTAAGTCCGTAAGTGCCATTTACGTAAATGTATTATGTTCTTGCTATGTTTTGATCGTAATTATTTTTAACGGAAAACCGTTGAATTAATGACTTGACCAAATTATAATTTCTATGATAACTTTGTAATCGCTCTCCTGTAAAAACAGTGATTTTGATATACGGAGTTAATCATAGGGCCAGTCTATTTCATTTGTAATTTTAATTCAAATTATTTATTTTCTAAAAAAAAATATTGTTAGTTGCCCTGTTGCTTTTTTCTTTGGTCTATGGTCAACGTCATCGAAGAGCGCCATCTTTTAGCACAATTTGGCGTAATCTGAGAGGCGGTAAGGTGAGTTTATGAATGTGTAGTGATAGTTGTTATCAACTATTTTACTAGATGGCGACTGCGTCGTTTGTGTGAATGTGTGCCCCAGGTTGTCAAGGTCGTTAGCTCATGTAAGCCCCATCAACTTGTCTTTATTTCTAGTATTAAAGTTGTGTATATCACTGTGCTTCTGAAAATTACTTATATTTAGTTTTATATACACAAGATTGTCATAGATATATTGAGATTGAGACACAAATGTCAGAATATTGATTTCTTTAAACGTTGATGAAGTAAGTTTGTTTTGTTTTACTAACCTTGAAAGAAAATAAAATACTGGATTAAAAACTGTAAATGATCGTAAAACTCTGCAACGAACGTGCAAAATGTAACACCACTTTACAGTATACCTCTTTATTATGAAACACTTCTCTTAAATACATTTGTAAAAATGAATTGTGTAAAAATGAGTTCACCTCAAGCACAGAAGAAATAATCATCAAGGTTCTTATCTTACATTGTAGAAAACATCGAATGAAGAGTGAGCTTTGCTAAATATGGGCTGTAGTACTCTCGTCCGTTAAAGTCTGACTTGTGTACTCTCAGGCTTTTCGTCTTGTACTTAGACATATCAATAACGTTATTTGCAGTGTTGTTCCATATGATCTGCTTCTTTCGCTTTGCTCTCCGCGCAGCTTTCACAGGCTCTAACATCTTGTGTTTCAATTTCCTCAAGCGCTTCGCCTCCAGCGCCTTTCTGATGGTCATGTTGACTTGGAACCCCGGGTCGTCGAACACCGTGAGCGCCTGCTTCTTCTTGAGTTTTTGTTCCTGCTTGTTCTTCTGCTTCAGGACCGATTTAATGTTTTCCTTCATCTTCTGCTTGTGTTTTCTCAGTTTCTTGGCGCGTCGGTCCTCGTGGTGCTTGGCCAGTATCTTGTACACGTAAGGGTCCTTCATCGGATCGTAGTTCGGATGGTCCGTCGTGCGTATTGAGGGCAGTTTTTTCTGACGGATATCCTTGGAGGGTGCATTCTTCGTGCCATTTGAGCGTTTTTTGGGGCTGAAGATAGCGGCCGTTAAGCTGATCAGAACAAACATGAGGACTAGTGTTAAAGGCTTCATAGTTGGTGATGTGTCGGTGGTGAAGCCGGCCGCGAACTGGCTCCGAGTCTCTGACCGTTCTCATTTGGCGACTTGTTTATATTTTGTTCTCGAGATGAGTAATTGTTTAGTATGAGGCCGATGGATGCTGCTTTGTTTATGTTATTGGTTTATTGTTGTCATATTTAAAAGATTCATAGTTGCATGTTGTGATGCAAGACGTTTAAAACGATGTTGTCGTTTATCATTAGAGATTCGTTCATACGTTCCGGCGTACCGGCGTACCGGCAAGAGCTACAGTCTTTTGCACGAAAAGTTGTGTGTGATGTGACCAATCCATACTAGGCTCTCGTGGTGGTCTAAGGCCTGATCGCCGCCATTTACAATTAGGAAAATGATGATTAAAAAATGCTTCTGTAGAATCTTTTTTTAAGAAACGGACAGTGATTTTTTTCAAAATCTGACGGGTTTATGTCTTACTAGCGGCCCGCCCCGGCTTCGCGCGGGTAGATCAATGTCATAAATGACTCTTTAATTTACATACTACTTACTCAAATCAAATGACCCACCCTACACCCACCCTACACCTACCCTACACCCACCCTATACCCACCCTACACCTACCCTGCAACTACCCTACACCCACCCTACACCTACCCTACACCCACCCTACACCTACCCTACAAACACCTACTCTATATCCACCCTACATCCACCCTACACCTACCCTACACCTACCCTACACCTACCCTACACCCACCCTACACTTACCCTACACCCACCCTACATCCACCCTACATCCACCCTACATCCACCCTACACCTACTCTACATCCACCCTACATCCACCCTAAACCTACCCTACACCTACCCTACACCTACCCTACACCCACCCTACACTCACCCTACAATACACCTACCCTTCACCTACCCTACACCTACCGTACACCATTGTAGAACATTTTTTTATTCTATCATCAATAGTTTCCGCTGCGTATGCGATGAAAGAAATTTTTAAAACCATTTTTTTTACACCTTGGTTCATGTTACTGAAGTTTTAGCAAGGATCCCTATTTTTTTCTAGTAATATATATAGCTTATGTTACTCAGGGATAATGTAGCATTCTAATGGTAAAATAATTTTTAAAATCGGTTCAGTAGAGTTTATTCGTTACAAACATACAAAAATACAAATCTTTCCTCTCAATTATATTTCTCGTAGTATAAATATAGATATTCAAACGTGTCAATGCAAGTTATCGTAACATGTCCTCAAAACCAGGGAGTGAGACCTGGCTAACCAGGAGCAACAAATGCTCAACAAGCTCATTATTCTTATACCACTAGCGGATCACATTACTACTGTGCCATTACGTTACCTTGATTGCCTAGATATAACCAGACCTGCGGTGGCAGTAGTCGCTACTAGTTTTTTTTACCGATATTATTGTTGGGTTTGCTTTTATTTCAATCGCACCTGATACAACCGACGACGTAGAGCCAAGGGTAGAAAAGTTTATTCCAGACAATGCTTTTTAATCTTGCTTGAAGACATCATACCACTGTATGATTCCGATCTGTATCGATTTTCTAACCTGTGCTGTGGTTGAATTTCCTCTCGGATAGTTTATAACTTGGTTTAACATAACACGTATATTAGAACATAACACAAATAATACTTTCTGCGGGAAGGGTCTTATTCCCACGAGAAAAATCTTCTCCGCAAGCGTGTTTTATTTCTTGTTCGAGTTGTAGTAGGTATTATAAAGTTTAGTTGTGTTTTCAGCGATGACAGCGACGTGGTGATGCGGCAGCCGCGGCAGTCGGACCTGATGCTGGCGGACGAGGGCGACGGCTCGGAGGCGGACCTGCTCGGGACCACACCCCCGCGCGCGCGCATCCGCGACAAGAACCGGCGCAAGTAAGTGCCTCCGCTATTATGTGCAACGTTTCAGACATTAAGTTAGCGGCTCGTCATACAATAGCCATTAAAAACATAACTTGTAAAAAAACCAAGTCTCGCACGCAACTTAGTCTACCGTAAAAAGTTGTGAGATCCATGTAATACCAAGTCGGTTAATTTATTCAGTCCCTACTTAAGAGTCCTTCTGTCTTAAGTTATTACGTAATTAGCTCACCTAACAACATCTTATAGTGACCAGATCAATATTAAAAATCTCTTATGTTTTAAATAAATACATAGATTGACCTGGCAATCGCATGAAAACACAATGTATCTCACAAGTAATACATTATTATATTAAATTTGATTGTTTAGTGCGATTGCCAAGTCAATCTATGTATTTATCGCATGAAAACATAATGTATCTCACAATTAATACATTATTATATTAAATTTGATTGTTTAGTGCGATTGCCAAGTCAATCTATGTATTTATTTAAAACATAAGAGATTTTTAATATTGATCTGGTCACTATAAGATGTTGTTAGGTGAGCTAATTACGTAATAACTTAAGACAGAAGGACTCTTAAGTAGGGACTGAATAAATTAACCGACTTGGTATTACATGGATCTCCAACTTTTTACGGTAGACTAAGTTGCGTGCGAGACTTGGTTTTTTTACAAGTTATGTTTTTGATGGCATCTCATTTCTTTTTGTAGATCGCATGAAAACACAATGTAAAAATGCACACCTACGCTCCACCGACCCTACACCTAACCTACACCTAACCTACACCTACCCTATACCTATCCTATACCTACCCTACACCTATCCAACACTTATCCAACACCTACCCTACACCTACCCTACACCTACCCTGCACCTCTTATTCAATTATATTCCATTATACAGGTACACTGATTCATTTACTGCAAATGTAACTTTGTAATCCTATATAATGCCCCAAGATTTATATGGGATTACAAAGTTATCTAGCAAATGATGTATCTAGAAAACTGGGCCGAAATTGCAAAATGTTTTAGTTTTTCCTTGGTTTATACACTAAACACTAATTCCATTCTAAATTTGAAGCTTCTATGTCTGCTAGAAGTGTCTTAGAGTTTTGATGATCGGTCAGTCAGTCAGTGAGTGACAAAATTAAGAAACTTTGACTAGTTATAATTCATAAACTACTGGTTCAAATTGATTGAAATTTGAAATATACCGTATTTATACAATGCCTGCTTGGTTACTGAAAACTCAGGCTTCTAGTTTTATCCACAACGAAGTTATAGGGGGGTCGAAAATGGCCTGAACTGCTTCGAGAAAAGTATGGTACGGCCGTGCCGCTTTTTTGCTCGACTTGGCGGGGGCACTGCCGTGCCCCCAGATACAGTTTTAGTCACACAGTTGACCGCTTGAGCCACACATCACACTGTTCTAGACACACAGTAAACTGCTTGAGCCACACAACCTACTGCTCGCTCTAGTCACACAGTTGATCACTTGAGCCACACATCACACTGTTCTAGTCACACAGTAGACTGCTTGAGCCACACAACACACTGTTCTAGTCACACAGTAGACTGCTTGAGCCACACAACCTACTGCTCGCTCTAGTCACAAAGTAGACCACTTGAGCCACACAACACACTGTTCTAGTCACACAGTAGACCACTTGAGCCACACAACACACTGTTCTAGTCACACAGTAGACTGCTTGAGCCACACAACCTACTGCTCGCACTAGAAACACAGTAGACCACTTGAGCCCCACAACACACTGTTCTAGTCACACAGTAGACCACTTGAGCCACACAACACTGTTCTAGTCACACAGTAGACTGCTTGAGCCACACAACCTACTGCTCGCTCTAGAAACACAGTAGACCACTTGAGCCACACAACACACTGTTCTAGTCACACAGTAGACCACTTGAGCCACACAACACACTGTTCTAGTCACACAGTAGACTGCTTGAGCCACACAACACACTGTTCTATTCACACAGTAGACTGCTTGAGCCACGCAACCTACTGCTTGCTCTAGAAACACATTAGACCACTTGAGCCACACAACACACCGTTCTAGTCACACAGTAGACCACTTGAGCCACACAACACACTGTTCTAGGCACACAGTAGACTAGGGGAACCAAGCCGACCAGAGCAGGAGAATTCCGCGAGTGACGGCGTGCTGCCGCTTAAATACTGCGGCCTCGGAGTGGGGAGTCGACGACGTCAGGCTTGTGTTTCTCTCTTCTCTTTCCATCGTAATGTTTTTTTTGTTGCACGGAAGCTTTATTCTGATGTATTTTGACTAACTCGTATATTTCCTCTAATTTCTGTCTTTCTTTCAAGAAAGGAGTTGGAAATTTATTTTGATCCCCTATGTTTCTAAGTTCTCTTCCAAACATCAAAAACGCGGGTGTATATTTTGTTGTTTCTTGTTCCGACGTATTAAGCGCATAATTGAATTCTGATAAGTACTCGTCCCACTTCTTATGATTTTTTTCTATATAAGCGGCGATCATTGTTTCTAATGTTCTATTTACCCTCTCTGTTGGGTTACTCTGTGGGGCGTATGGGGCTGTTAATCGGTGTTCGATTCCGTATTTGTTTAAAATTTCTTTAAATTGTTTACTTATAAACTGTCTGCCGTTATCGCTTAGCAATATTTTGGGGCAACCGTAACGCATGATCACGCATTCTTTTAATGCCGTTACTATTGCATTCGCGGTCGCGTTACGTAATGGTTTAATTTCGCTCCATTTTGTAAATTTATCATGAAAAACTATAATCCATTGATAACCTTTTGATGACCTGGGCAACGGTCCTATTAAGTCCGTTGACACGATTTCCCAAGGCTCACTCGTGTTTTTTATGTACATACATCCTGGTGTTTTTTCTTGCGAAGTTTTATGTGTCTGGCAGGAAGTACATTTTGAAACGTATTTCGCTACGTCTCTGAACATACCTGGCCAATAGTACCGCTGCGCAATTCTTTTCCACGTCTTGGACGTACCTAAATGACCAGCGGTCGGTGAGTCGTGATTCTGGCAAAGTACTAACTGACGTTCACTCGGTGAAATACAAAGTTTCCATTCTGAACTCGGATCTAATTTTACACCATACCTGGGTTTCATTATTTTTTTATAAAGTTTTCCTTGTTGAATGCAATACCCTTGTTCTTTATCTGGGTTCGCTTTAACTTCTTTTATTTTTTTGTCGTACCAGTTTTCTTCAGTACTGGTTGCCGCGCAGACCGGATTTCTTGAATAATATTTCTGCTTTATCGGTTCTTTGTTTTTCATCTTTATTTTATGCTCTACCCAAGTGTTCCCTTTTGGACTCTTTTCACTCTTCTTAAATTCTTTTTCTAAGAACTCCTTGAGAAACTGCTCCTGCTCCGACGTCAGTTCGGTGTTTTCGATTAAAACTGGATTGCTATGTGCTTTCCCTTCTTTGAATCTTTCGGGTTCTGATCTTCCTTCTATAATTTTGGCTACACCAATTCTCTTCATTAAATCCATCCCTAATACTATACTAGGGGAGGAGTTGAGTAGAATAACGCGATGTTTTAATCGTTCCCCTAGAACTTCCATATCTACTGGAAATACTACTTCCATCTTGATTTTTGTTCCATTGGCTAACTCAATGAATCTTTCTTTTTGCTTTTCCGGTTTTATTTTACCCTCACAGTGCTTCATTACCTCTTCATTTATATACGTGTTCGTGGAACCCGTATCTATTAACGCGTTGAATGCTTTTCCTAATATCTTGACCTCTATATACATTCTGTTGTCCTTTTCATATTCGTTTTTACCTGTGCTAGTCTTTATTGTAGCTGCTTTGTATTTTCCGGGTGAGTCCCTCTTTGACGCGCGACAACAGTTTTTACTTAACTTACCGATTTTTCCGCAACTACTACAGAATATGAAGCCTTTACTTCTACACTCCCTTGCAGAATGTCCTCTTTTTCCGCAATTCCAACAGCATGTTTTAGAATCGTAGTTCGGTAGTGTCTTTTCTTGAGTGGTATACGAATATCTACCGTACATCTGGTTATTCGTGTACCCTGTTCTTTGCTGTGGTTGAAAGTTTGTTGTCCTGGACGGTCCTGCTTGAGATTTCTCTTCCTCTATTTTCTCCAGTTCCGCAGTTAACTGAATCAGCGTATTTAGCGAGACTGCTTCATCTTTTTTTATGTATAATCGGTACTTTGGTAAACTGTTGTTGTAAATACGATCTAACTCTTCCGCTTCGGTCATTTTCCCGTAACGTCTGATCAGAGTTTCTATTTCGGTTACGTAATCGGTGAACTTCTCGTATGGTTTTTGTTTTCTCATTATAATTGTTTCTATCAGGCCCGCCTCGTAGCCTCTGGGATAATGAAATAGTTTGAAACTTTCGGCGAAGTCTTCCCATGTTAACTTCCCTTTTTTCGAAATGTTTCGAAACCATAGTGACGCTTTTCCCCTTAAGCATCTCGGCAGTAATTGAACGACATTATCTTTGTCTATGCCGATAGTGTCAATCAACTCTTCAAGTTTTTCCAGGAATTCTACCGCATCGTCGGCAACATCACACTGTTGTTACGTAATCGGTGAACTTCTCGTATGGTTTTTGTTTTCTCATTATAATTGTTTCTATCAGGCCCGCCTCGTAGCCTCTGGGATAATGAAATAGTTTGAAACTTTCGGCGAAGTCTTCCCATGTTAACTTCCCTTTTTTCGAAATGTTTCGAAACCATAGTGACGCTTTTCCCCTTAAGCATCTCGGTAGTAGTTAAACGACATTATCTTTGTCTATGCCGATAGTGTCAATCAGCTCTTCAAGTTTTTCCAGGAATTCTACCGCATCGTCGGTGACATCGAAACTTATCCTCCAACGGTCGATCGATTTGTCGAATTCTTTTACCTTATTTTCCTGCATCTCGGTTTCGGATTCTTCCTGTTCTTCTTCACTTTCTTCTTCTTTATTTCTTTCTTTTTCCTTTTATATTATCGGCTAAAATTTTCCTCAGCTGTTCTACGTTTAATTTCTCGTGTTTAATTCCTCTTGATTCTAGTTCTTGACAAAGTTGTTCTTTATTCAAAGCGTAAATCCAGGATGTAGACATCTGCAAAAAATTTTTTTTTTACCTCTGTCGTCGAGTCGGTTAGTCGGTTTTTATCGGTTATGACTTAGCTCGAAAAGTTTTGTCAGAATCGGACCCGTGGCGTACTTTTTTTACTATATGTACTGTGATCGTCTATGTTACGGTACAAGTTTTATTACTACTCGGTTTTAGTTTTACTGTTTTTATTATATTTATTTACGGGATAATTTATCATTTGTTTTTTTAGCCCTTCTCCTTCTTGTTGATAAGCGACTTTTATAGTGTTTTCTAATTTAATTTTGCTTTTTTTATTTATTTTTCGGAGGTCTTTTTTCTTATTTTATTATCCTGTTTTTCGGCAATTTCCTCAAACCACTGCTATCGACTAGGGGGTAACCAAGCCGACCGCTTAGTGCGTAATTCGAGGAAAAAATAACCGCGGTTTTATATCTATTATTTTTATTCTATTTTTCGGAACGGAACTAGGTTTCAAAATTCCTCGCTATCTTCCCGGGGATAACCAGGCCGACCACGACAAATCTTGCGAACACTTTACTCTAAACAATAAATCTTACTTTACTGCGACACGGTACGGTACGATTACTACTTTGTACTCGGTATTCGGTAATGTTTACTTTGCTCCGAAGTTCCTCACTATCGACTAGGGGGAAACCAAGCCGACCGCGAGAAATCTCGTTAGCACAATTCAATGGATAACACGTACTTACGGTAAATATTACTTATTTTACACGCGACGGTTAGCTCACAGACTTACCTTCAAAATTCCTCGCTATCTTCCAGGGGATAACCAGGCCGACTACGAGAAATCTTGAACGCACTTTTCACGAAAATTTCACTTATTTCACTCGGAACGGGACGGAACGGAACGGATTATTTTTTTAGTGAAATAATGGGATTTTTTCGCGATTTTTAACGTTGGGCGCCAGTGTGATGTTGCCGAAGTTCCTACCTACTTCTGGGCACATCTAAGATGTCCTTTAGGTTTGGGAAAATACCTATGAGGATGTTGATTAAAACTCGATTACAAATAACAAACGATAGTTTTATTATAAAACAACAGACATGTATTAACAAGAGGAGAGAGAGGGCGGACGTATAACTACTTAGAAACGGGGTCGGTGAGGTTTGTCGATACTACGGAATGCGATGCGCGTCGGTACGGGACGGGACGGCGAGATAGCGGGGGCTCGCCGGGTATTCCCTTGCTCCTATCGACTAGGGGAACCAAGCCGACCAGAGCAGGAGAATTCCGCGAGTGACGGCGTGCTGCCGCTTAAATACTGCGGCCTCGGAGTGGGGAGTCGACGACGTCAGGCTTGTGTTTCTAGAAAGATCGAGTCCGTGCGATGCTGTGCCAGGCACCGATGCGGAGCTCGATGTGGGTAGATTCGAATGTCCGTCGTGACTCGATGCGATGCTACCCTCTGTTGGGCGAAGCTATGGTAGCTTCGTTACAAACCTAAAGTTGTATATTTCTGTAAAAGAAGTTGAAGTCTAGTGGACTTTTTTGTCGCGGGTGAAAGATCATTAGTTTAGTTTTTGAGTAATTTATTTCTAAGTTGTGTTTAGTCATCCAATCGGTGATCCGGTCTAATGTAGAGGTGAGTTTATTATTTAAATGAAGACTGTTTTCACTCGGAATTAAAATCGATATGTCATCTGCAAATAGAATACAATGGTCATCTGTAATTTTCGGGAGGTCGTTTATGTAGATTAAAAATAGTAAACACCCAAGGACACTGCCTTGGGGTATAGATGAATTTAAAGTTTTACAATTTGAGCGTACGTTTTCAATTTCTTTATTTTGTTCATTAAAATGGTTAACTTGTACATATTGTATTCTGTCTTTTAAATATGAAGTGATTCCTCGTATACCTATTCCATACAGCTTATCAAGAAGTATTTTGTGTTGTACTCTGTCGTAAGCTTTAGACATATCTAGAAACAAGCCTACTGCATACGATTTTTTATTTAATATGGAGAGAGCTTCTTGGATATATTTGTAGACTGCTAATGTTGTCGACCTTTTTTTACGAAAACCGTTCTGGGAATCGTTTAATATTTTATATTTTTCGCAAAACGAATATACCCGAACACACATGGCTTTTTCATAAATTTTTGAAATTGTAGATTTTTTCTTATGGACAGGTCTGACTATAGCATTTTTCAATAAATCTGGGAAAATACCATTTTCGAATGACTGATTTATTAATGTGGTCAAAGGGAAAGCTAATTCATCTGCACATTTTATCATCGACGAGAGTGGTTTTAGAATATTGTCATATAATAATAAGTTACATGACAGAATGCGACGACAGGTTATTATTCAATCAGTCGTTCCGTCAGTAATTATTCAAATAGTCTGTAAGTCGGTAACACGTGATGTCAGCTGACATTTATTTTATATTTGTAAATTAAGCTTTTAAGCAAATGGAAATCAATCCCTTTTGCGAGCATACTATGAGGGATAGGAGGACATCATCATCGTCATCATCAAGCAATGTCTGCGTTCGTTTAGCTTGCTAATGCCGTATGCCAACCAAATCGAACCGTTTCTATAAAAATGTAATATAAATATAATAAAGGAAGTAGGTATCAGTTTATGAGATATGAATGCGGCGGGCATCTGCACGTTGGCAGTCAAGGTCCTCGCGGAATCGCACATACATCGTCGGCCGAGATAAGATACCGCTCATTCTGATAACGTAATTAGGGTAATGGATCCCTACCGCGCGCAAGTGTTACTACTTGTATCTTTGTAGATAAAGGTAGATTTGATGAGAAATATTTAAAGAATATTTTTTAGACTGATGTGTCTGTCCTGGTTTGATAGTTGATTTGGGATGGACGAGATCTGCCAGGTATTACCACGATACGCCGCAATATCCTAACTTGGCTAATTAAAATTTGGTCGCATCATATCTCATTCCATGTAACTCCTGAAGAGTACCAATTCGCTAAATACCTAGTTCGTAAATGGTCTTTGACAAATTCTGTAAAAGACTGAATTCGTCGTCAAAGAAACTGACATTATGAATTCGATTCGCCGCCGCCTACCGAATACCGTTGTCCACCGACGAAATAAAAAAAAAAAACTATCTAGATCATTCTTAATACATCAAAAATTAAGCTACACAAACATTGATTAAATATCCATTAATGTCCCGTCTATGTAATGCACGTGGAGCATACTAAAAGTCTCTGGATTTGACTTACAATAAAAGAATGAAAAAACAATTATGGAATTCGAAAATTGAACTCTTTGGAAACATGTTACTTTTTAATTTGCGCGAATGTCATTTGTTTTTTCATTGTAAAGTCCTTCGAAAATTGTGTGTCGCTATCAAAATGTATTTAACTCGTGAACATTTTCGTTCAATGATTTTTTATGATTTTGGCTTGCTTAAGTCAAGAGAGTAACTGTTATTTGTATTTTGGAGAGTTAAGACGTAGACGTGATCATCTCCATGACGAAGTACGTAAAGGTTGGCCGGCGACTGCGGTTACAAACTCTAATATTGACACCGTACGACAACTTATTGAAACTGACAAAAAAATACTTGCCAGCAAATGCGTGCTTTGTTAGGTATTGGAATGAGCTAAGTGCAAAACATTTTACATGTGCATCTGAAGGTTTGGAAGCTTTGCACTCGATGGATATCGCATGGCTTAACGGAGGACCAGAAACGACTGCGTGTCCAGTGGTGCCGTAAAATGGTAAAAAAGTTTACGGAGGACAGTCATTGGCTGTCTATAACATCGTAACAAGTGACGAAACCTGGGTGTACTGCTTTGAACCCGAAAGAAAAAGCCAGTCAGCAGAGTGCGTCTTTCCTTTTGAAGATTTGCCGGCGAAAGATAAGAAAAGTCGAAGCATTGGTAAAAAAATGCTTGGTTCTTTTTTTGGTAAATCAGGGCATTACACTACAGTATCGCTTGAAGATCAAAGGACAGTGACTGCAGATTGGTACGTCTACATTTGGTAGTCCAGAGTTTTAGAAAAAGTTCGCGAAAAGCGTCCTCAAAGCAATATCCTCCTTCACCACGATAACGCATCTTCACATTCCGCTAAAGTAACAGAAGCCTATTTGAAGCCTTAAAATGTGGAACTGATGATGCATCCGTCTTACAGCCTAGACCTCGCACCCTATACTTCTTTTTGTTTCCAAAAATTAAAGTTTAACTTAGAAGCACACGTTTTAGGAGCCCTGAGTCGGCGGTGAATGCGTTCCATGAAGCCAGTATACCTTAGGGACTGAAGAGGTCCCTGGACCAACTGCTTTGTACAGTGGTTTTAGCGAATGCAAAAATGCATTAATTGCGAGGGAATATATGTACTTTGAAAATCAATAAATGTGTCCTAAATCTTATATATCTAGTCTTATTTATCAGAATCCAGAAACTCTCAGTATGCCGCTCTTAGTATGAAAATAAAATGATTGATGATGCAATGTTTTCAGAGGTACCCGTTAATCTCAAGTATATAACTTCTTCATGTGTTATTGATGTTGTCCCGTTTTCACTTTTGTAGTAGTACGTCATTTTGCCCACTGAATCCATATGAACATTCTATATTAAAATACGAACGAATCAACAACAACTTTAAATTGCGAATATCTTGGCAAACACTTCTCTAGAAATGTTCGATTCGAAGATCGTTTTTTGTCGGTTTGTGTAATTTTTCTTTCCTATTTTCTAATGCAGGTAAATAAATTGCTGATAATGATGTTTTGTGCTGTTTCAGGACGATGCTCGACGCAATGCTCTCGCCGCGCGTGAACAAGGAATCTGTTCGCGACGCCTCTAACACAGGTAATAAGTTAATAATTAATTACATATTATATTCAGATTATTGTACGAGTACATTGAGCTTGTTGGTACGCAGTTACTGCTGGCGACTACGCAGCCCTCTAACTTGTACAAGACTAACTTTCCGCCCGCTGCGGTTTCACCCGCGTTAAAAGTGTTTTCCCGCGGTAAAAAGTAGTCTATGGCCCATTCCAGGATCTCTATCCTATATGTTTGCGAAGTTTCATCCCGATCCGTCTAGTGGTTAAAGCGTGATTTTGTAACAAACATCCAAACCTTCGCATTTAAAATATTAGTGGAATGGGATAATAATGAGTTTCGGAATTTTCTCTGAGTCAATAATGCAACGCAAGGGCAAACAGGGGAACTGGGCTCTTGCTCTATATTTCGCTAGTGATAGGAATTTGTTTTGTATCAACAACTATAGTGTTGCTTGTTCATTTAGCTGATATTAATTGGTAGCACACATTGTTATCCAACAATATCGGGGGCCACCCCCCGAAAATGGTCGGAAAGATCATCATTAACATCATCAAGTATGAGGGTTCTAAAATACACATAGTTATTTTTAAACGTTGCGAAGCGATTCCTCACTGTCATATTACGATATAGCTGGCTGACAAAACGAGATAGTAAATGGATGCATTTGTGACTGTTTACAAACGCATAAATAAGCAACACAATAATCAAACAAAAGTCTGCTGATCTATGTGAATAAAACTAAGCATACGTTATTGATTTACTCATAAAACTGTCTGAGGAAGTAATCTGAGTAATAAGTATCGTCTATAGGTACATCGTAAACTTCGTGGCTTAGCTGCAGTAAGTTCTTCTTCATCGTGTGGGTTGTAAGGTAAGGTCAAAAACTAATGGTATGCGATGCACAAAAAGAATCCGTACAATATACAACACAAGTTTTTGTCGGACGGATCCTTTGCCCCATGGGGGAAACGACCAATTCTAAAAAGAGTTTGATTCAGTGCTTTTGAAATTGTCGTTACATGGCTATGTCAGAAACCTTAGACGTCTCAATAACTGTAGCACTAGTTTGTATGATTGTTTGTCGACTTGACAACCACCCAATTCAAGATGGCGTCGTGTAAACCATCGCTCGATTGTTGTTTGCAGAGCGGCCCCGGCAAAGACTGAGCCTGAAGATTCAGCGATCACGCGACCGCGACTGGAAGCAAGGCGGCGCGGGCGATAAGGCCGACTCGCTCCCCGCGACCTCCGCCCCCGCGGCGCACCCGCTCGTGCCCACGCTGGTGAGCACCGCATTATTGGCAAGCTTACTGTTGAGTTTTAAGGGCGTTTCTGTTTAGATGTAATAGGGTAGGAGAGGATGAGTTTGCAGGTACATCCACTTTTTGTTGTATATCCTTATGATAATTAATTGTTGTGCGAGCCAAGTAAGTCCCACACATTTGAGTTGTTTGTTGATCCAGCAGGTTGTAAGGGTGCTAGTTGTTGTGGAGCGCTACGAAGAGAAATATCACACAAACTTAGTGAAAGTTGTATAATTATCTAAAGTAAAATGTATTAAACTGATATCGTATTTGAAAACCCTTTAAAACAATGAAATGTAATCACATCCTCTCCATTTCGAGCACTTTAACACATTAGACGTAAGAATCGTAACATGGAGAAGTGGGTATGTGAGACGCCAAACGCAGCAATAACAGTCGTAACATGGAGAAGTAGGTCTGTGACAGACGCCAAATGCAGCAATAAGAATCGTAACATGGAGAAGTGGGTCTGTGACAGACGCCAAATGCAGCAACAAGAGTCGTAACATGGAGAAGTAGGTCTGTGACAGACGCCAAATGCAGCAATAAGAGTCATAACATGGAGAAGTAGGTCTGTGATAGACGACAAATGCAGCAATAAGAGTCGTAACATGGAGAAGTGGGTCTGTGACAGACGCCAAATGCAGCAATAAGAGTAATAACATGGAGAAGTGGGTCTGTGATAGACGACAAATGCAGCAATAAGAGTCGTAACATGGAGAAGTGGGTCTGTGACAGACGCCAAATGCAGCAATAAGAGTCATAACATGGAGAAGTGGGTCTGTGATAGACGACAAATGCAGCAATAAGAGTCGTAACATGGAGAAGTGGGTCTGTGACAGACGCCAAATGCAGCAATAAGTGACTTTTGGCATGTATTTTGTTCGTAACACTTTGTTTTGTCATATGCTTATAAAATACTCACCACGCTTTAGAACATTGGTACTGGTACATTTTATTTACTTAGTTTTTTTATTGTGTTGTACTGTGTTTTAAGGCTGACATGTTTGTTTTTCTTTTTATGGAAGAAATGGCCAAACCCGCAGACGAGCAATCTGGTGGTAAGTTACTACTACTCTTCATATAATAGAATATAGTGCGATAAGGCTCTCTTGGCACTTGAACTATATTGACAGTTTAAAACACGACTGAAATAGATTGAAAGTTTAAAACACGACTGGCCGGCCAGTGTCATTCGGGCTGATATAAGGATTCTAACAATACCCCATACATCCAAATCTGTCCAGGCATTTAGTGAATAAAAAAACTCGCATACATATACATGAACCCTGAACACATTACACTCCATTTTTTGGCAGTTGTGTAAAAATACCGCGTTCGTTATAAACTTTCGCCACTTGTCGCAGGCGTCTTGTCGCACTGTAGATACTGCACGTTACTTTTAATGGAACTCACGGGGCTGTGAGAGCTTTGAGCTCTATAGCCAACGTCGTCGAACCAAGGCACTTGTGGTGCGTCAAATAAGTTAACCATACTCCCATAGGTATTGTATATTGATTTTGAAGGTGTATCTGTATAGGGGCTAAAACCTTTATGTATGATGGGTACTCAGTTATACATCTGCATATCTGCTTTAACCTGCATCTTTCAATGTGACCATCGGCATTATATCGACGTTGTAAAAGCTATACTTATTAAATAATATCCATGTTTAAGTTAACCATCAGCTTACTAGCCCTAGGCCACTGAACTGTACTAACCCCAGCCCCAAACTTACCATAAAGCATTAGGAAGTTTATTCCCATTCCATTGCAGGCGCAGTCATGCAGCCTCTTCATGTCGCTATCCTATTGATATTTGAGCTACCTGGCCCTAGTCCACTGCATTGTCTACTAAACTACTAACCTATTGACCCAACAAGTACCAGGATCATATAAGCATTAAGAAGATTACTCTCTGTGCCAGGTGGAGTCATGCAGCCGCTTCATGTCGCTATCCTATTGATATTTGAGCTACCTGGCCCTAGTCCACTGCATTGTCTACTAAACTACTAACCTATTGACCCAACAAGTACCAGGATCATATAAGCATTAAGAAGATTACTCTCTGTGCCAGGTGGAGTCATGCAGCCGCTTCATGTCGCTATCCTATTGATATTTGAGCTACCTGGCCCTAGTCCACTGCATTGTCTACTAAACTACTAACCTATTGACCCAACAAGTACCAGGATCATATAAGCATTAAGAAGATTACTCTCTGTGCCAGGTGGAGTCATGCAGCCGCTTCATGTCGCTCTCCTCTCGACTGAAATGCCGTGAGCGAGCGGGGGAAAGCGCGGGGGAGACGTCAGAGGGGGAGGAAGGGGCAGTGCAAAGAAGAGAGGCGGGGGAGGCGCCGCCCTCGCGCGTGTCCTTCCACAAGACCTTCAGCATGCTCATCAACATGGGGAACAATGATAAAGGGTGTCGGCGAACGGTAAGGAAACTCACTTTTCATTCATTCTCTTTTTTTTTTCAAACTAGTTTACCAAAGTGGTAACTTGGTAACGTGGCAGGCGTTCACTCTACTAACATTGTACACTCAACGCTGCTGGTTCTTAAATCAGCGTTGCGGTACAGCACTGCTGATCTCTCTCCCACTAGTGTTCGGCGAAAGCGGCGCCCTCTATACTGCTCCACACCGTCACGGTAAGTGGGTAAGAAAGAGCGCAGCATCGCTGTACCGCTCTTATGATGATTCACGATAGATTCCAAATATATTTGTATTGTAGTGTAATCAAATAAATAATAAATAAGTGGGGACACTTCACACATGGCCATCTGATACCAAACTAAGCGGAGCTTGTACTATGGTTACCAGACAGCTGATATACATTACTTAAATAGATAAATACATACTTTAGATAGATAAATACATACTTTAAATAGATAAATACATACTTATATAGATAAACAACAACCAGACACAAGGCAAACACAAGTGCTCATCACACAAATGTTTGCCCTGGGCGGGATTCGAACCCGTGACCCCGTGCGTCGGAAGCAGATACACTACCACCTGGGCTACGGAGTCTTCGTTCACTATCGTTTTAAAAAGACTCTTAAAGAGTTATTGTTTAATAAGCTATTTGTATTGTTTAATAAGCTATTTGTAAATCTGAGAGAGGGTAATGCGACACGTGTAAACACTGGACATGTACCCAATATTATGCAAAACAAATTGCTAGTAGAATACCTATTCAAATACTTGGACTGCCTGCCTGTAGTTGTTGATAATACTGATCAATGAGTATATTAAGAGATTTTTGAAGGTGCCCCCTTTATGATTGTGTTATGTCGTTTTTTTACGGAACGAACTTGTGTTGTATGTGTAGATAAGTCGCGAGGAGCAGGTGTGGCAGAATGAGCTGAAGGACCTCATCTGGCTGGAGCTCCAAGCCAGGATCGCCGGCCGCTCGCTTGCTGAACAGGTTATAGCATGTTGTATGTGTAGATAAGTCGCGAGGAGCAGGTGTGGCAGAATGAGCTGAAGGACCTCATCTGGCTGGAGCTCCAAGCCAGGATCGCCGGCCGCTCGCTTGCTGAACAGGGTATAGCATGTTGTATGTGTAGATAAGTCGCGAGGAGCAGGTGTGGCAGAATGAGCTGAAGGACCTCATCTGGCTGGAGCTCCAAGCCAGGATCGCCGGCCGCTCGCTTGCTGAACAGGTTATAGCATGTTGTATGTGTAGATAAGTCGCGAGGAGCAGGTGTGGCAGAATGAGCTGAAGGACCTCATCTGGCTGGAGCTCCAAGCCAGGATCGCCGGCCGCTCGCTTGCTGAACAGGGTATAGCATGTTGTATGTGTAGATAAGTCGCGAGGAGCAGGTGTGGCAGAATGAGCCGAAGGACCTCATCTGGCTGGAGCTCCAAGCCAGGATCGCCGGCCGCTCGCTTGCTGAACAGGTTATAGCATGTTGTATGTGTAGATAAGTCGCGAGGAGCAGGTGTGGCAGAATGAGCTGAAGGACCTCATCTGGCTGGAGCTCCAAGCCAGGATCGCCGGCCGCTCGCTTGCTGAACAGGTTATAGCATGTTGTATGTGTAGATAAGTCGCGAGGAGCAGGTGTGGCAGAATGAGCTGAAGGACCTCATCTGGCTGGAGCTCCAAGCCAGGATCGCCGGCCGCTCGCTTGCTGAACAGGGTATAGCATGTTGTATGTGTAGATAAGTCGCGAGGAGCAGGTGTGGCAGAATGAGCTGAAGGACCTCATCTGGCTGGAGCTCCAAGCCAGGATCGCCGGCCGCTCGCTTGCTGAACAGGTTATAGCATGTTGTATGTGTAGATAAGTCGCGAGGAGCAGGTGTGGCAGAATGAGCTGAAAGACCTCATCTGGCTGGAGCTCCAAGCCAGGATCGCCGGCCGCTCGCTTGCTGAACAGGGTATAGCATGTTGTATGTGTAGATAAGTCGCGAGGAGCAGGTGTGGCAGAATGAGCTGAAGGACCTCATCTGGCTGGAGCTCCAAGCCAGGATCGCCGGCCGCTCGCTTGCTGAACAGGGTATAGCATGTTGTATGTGTAGATAAGTCGCGAGGAGCAGGTGTGGCAGAATGAGCCGAAGGACCTCATCTGGCTGGAGCTCCAAGCCAGGATCGCCGGCCGCTCGCTTGCTGAACAGGTTATAGCATGTTGTATGTGTAGATAAGTCGCGAGGAGCAGGTGTGGCAGAATGAGCTGAAGGACCTCATCTGGCTGGAGCTCCAAGCCAGGATCGCCGGCCGCTCGCTTGCTGAACAGGTTATAGCATGTTGTATGTGTAGATAAGTCGCGAGGAGCAAGTGTGGCAGAATGAGCTGAAGGACCTCATCTGGCTGGAGCTCCAAGCCAGGATCGCCGGCCGCTCGCTTGCTGAACAGGTTATAGCATGTTGTATGTGTAGATAAGTCGCGAGGAGCAGGTGTGGCAGAATGAGCTGAAGGACCTCATCTGGCTGGAGCTCCAAGCCAGGATCGCCGGCCGCTCGCTTGCTGAACAGGGTATAGCATGTTGTATGTGTAGATAAGTCGCGAGGAGCAGGTGTGGCAGAATGAGCTGAAGGACCTCATCTGGCTGGAGCTCCAAGCCAGGATCGCCGGCCGCTCGCTTGCTGAACAGGTTATAGCATGTTGTATGTGTAGATAAGTCGCGAGGAGCAGGTGTGGCAGAATGAGCTGAAGGACCTCATCTGGCTGGAGCTCCAAGCCAGGATCGCTGGCCGCTCGCTTGCACAGGGTATAAGCATTTTTCTTCTTCTTCTTATGCTTCTCTCTAAAATTACTATCAACATCAACGGCCCGTTACAGTCCACTGCTGGACTACGAGCCTCCTCCACTTAAGTGGAGGGTTTTGCCATAATCTCCACGCTTGGCAGGCGGGTTGGAGATCGCAGATTAAAAGGTTACTGTATCAGAGAGCGCTGCGGCCCGTTCCCTGTTCAATGTGTAGTCCCTAAGTCGCCTCTTACGACACCCACGGGAAGAGTAGGGGTTGGTGACAAATGTATTCTACTCTGCCGTCACCACACAGCGTAAATTACTATAATTTATCACAACTCACAAGCAACGCTTTTAAACTTCTTCTTTATTCGGTATTATTCTGTCCATTCGATCTCAATAAATAAGAGAAACAACACACGAAAAAAAAAAACACGATATAATTGTGGATGTCGAAGCTGGCCAGACATACTTTTAGATTCAAAGTGAACACTTAAATCTAACTGATTAATGATCTGTTAGTGCTTATTTTTAAATGAGATCTGTTAGTGTTTATTTTTAAATGAGATCTGTTAGTGTTTATTTTTAAATGAGATCTGTTAGTGTTTATTTTTAAAATAAAAGTATGGCTGGCTAGATAGATGTATTTATGATCAAAATTATTATTTTAAACCAATAGTGTCGTTTACAGGACGCATTCCTGTGCGCGCAGAGGGACATCGTGCCCGCGGTACTCAGCAATATCTGGAACTACAGGTCTGTTGATAGATTACTTAATTGTGCCAGGGTCCTTAGCGGTTGGAGGTGTCATTGACCTGTTGTGGGGCTGCTGCCATCCACTTGCGGTACAAATAGCGAGTAGGTTGGTTAGGGGAAATTAGAGTTAAAGTTGCATGTTGGTAATTTGATTGTTTACGAGGGAAAGAGCTACTGACAAAAGACGAATACAAAGGTTTGATAGGTTGAAAACAGTCTAGAAGAAACATTGTTGTTACAGGTTCTTGAACCCGCACCCGTGTAGGCCGCAGCCCTCCACGGGGGAAGGGCTGGTTGAGGGGGAGGGCTCGGGCAGCACTGACGAAGCGAGCGACAAGCGGGACTCGGGCGCGGAGTTCGACGACGACGGTGAGCTAACATTCAATGACTAGATAATTCACCTGTAAAAGAATTTGTTATGTGTATACAGGGGCGTGCACAGGGTTTAGGGCTAGAGTAGGCAGGCAGGTATAAAAAGGATAAAAAAGCACTTACCAAAAAAAACTCATGAATTAGGTTACTGTATTGTGTTGACCGGTGGTGTTTCCATGCAATGAGTGATGTAATGTAAGTTTGGCCACCTCAAGTATCTAACCAGGTGATTGAATATTTGGAACAAGTCACACTAGAGATAACCGAAATGGCCTTTAAAAATTGACATAGCCGGCGTCGTTCCAAACGTTCAAACAAGTGCAGAATATAATACACGGAAAACAATACACTATTGGTGTGTACATACACAACGTTAACCAGTTGAAAGTCTCGTAAGATTTTATTTGAAAATGACTTGCGTTGCAAAGAGTTGCAATGCAATTAACTCAAAGGAATTGCAATTTAGACAAACACGGCCCGTCGGCACAAAGTTCACAGCTATTACTCATTGTTATTAATGTAATTTACTAACACAAAAAGCACTAATTGCTCAAAAAAACTATCAAAAACTTCAAAAATCACTGCGCGTTAAAACAACAAAAGTAAACAATATGGCGAATAATGAGTGACGTTTGACGTTTCCAACCCTGCGTTCCGAGACGCGCTGAAATCGATTAAAGTACTCGTAATCGCGTTCCGGATCTCTGTCAGCCATACATTTTTTGCTTTTCTGATCGCTGCTGACAGCGCTGAAGGTCTGATTCGGAATGCGCCCTTCCTTTTGTTTGGTTTTACCCAATACGCGCTTTTTCATACGACTGGTGCGTTGTGATTGGTCGTTGGTCGGGACAGAAAAGCTGGGCTTTTCGGATTTGTATGGAGCGAAATCACGCACACGCATTGACAAGTTTTGTGTTCGCACATAGGGTCTTTATAGCACACAGTCATATATTTTCTCTCACTACATGTAAGTAAACGTCAGTTGGAATAGGCAGTGCTTTTGGCGAACGTAAACAAAAAACGAGTGGAATTTGTTAAAGATCAGGATGTGTAAAATTAATATGGGTGTTATGGTAGTTAGTATGATAGTGTAGTGTAGTTAATTAATGTATATTATTGAGAAGGTATTTATCTGAAAATGACAGGGTAGGCAGTGCTTTTCTGCCTCTATGAAGCGCACGCCCCTGTGTGTATAGTGTCACTTAAATCTGAGATTTTGTTGGTTTGAAAAAATAAGTTTAGGCTCATCTCAAATGATAATGTGACTCATGCTTTTGCACTCATAACCTCTTATTATACAGAAGCAAGTATAGATGCTGCAACGTGCGCGCGTTTTTAGGTTATTCATTTATTATTAAGGGGTCCGCCCACGGCTACGCTCGCGTTATGTATCCAAATCCATTCCAAATTTCATCCAAATCCGTCGAGTAAGTACTTTAAGCGTGAAGGTGAAACAAACAAACGTCGAAAAACGATTTGTAAAAATCTTAATTCGAATAAAATTATTTTGATTTTTGATTTTGAACATCCAAACATCTAAATATATGTCCACATTTATGATATTAGTGTAATGTGATAAGCGTATACTCATTCATACATTCAAAGTATTATATTTTGTTCATTAATTGAAGCGCATGGTTCGTGTTGTTACGAGTACAGAGGCGGGTAGTTGCGTGTCTCTAAGCTGCGGCGCGTGTTCGCTGGCCGTGGGCAAGGCTCTCCGCGAGCTGGGCGCCTTACTGGACTCCTACCACCGCGCGCTGGCGCTGTACCCGTCCAGCCACGCGCTCACCGCCGACCACAAACTGGTCGCCACGCAGCTCTTCCAGAACAGGCTCAAGGTAACTGGGCGCCGCGTAGCTCCAACAGATACAAGGCTCTCCGCGAGCTGGGCGCCTTACTGGACTCCTACCACCGCGCGCTGGCGCTGTACCCGTCCAGCCACGCGCTCACCGCCGACCACAAACTGGTCGCCACGCAGCTCTTCCAGAACAGGCTCAAGGTAACTGGGCGCCGCGTAGCTTCAACAGATACAAGGCTCTCCGCGAGCTGGGCGCTCAATGTACTTAACATACATGGGACCTGCGATGCATATTCCAGTGTACTACGAACAAAACAACAATATAGAATTTGAATGGTCTTGACTTGAGAGAAATCCCTAAAGGAACGCAACACGAATCCCAGGGCTCTATATGCTTTGGTCACCATGTTGTCAATGTGGGCGTCAAATAATAGCTTGGAATCATGCAGAACCCCAAGATCCCTGATACATGTATCACGTTGCAAAGTAGTGCCCTTAAGTGAGTAGTTACAATTCAGTACAATACGCTTCTGGCTGCAAGAGACTACACAACACTTAAGGTCCAAAAGGTTTTCCGCACAGTAGTCCTCAAGACGAAGAAGGGTTAATGTCGTCTTATTCTTAAGATGCGTTCATCGTTAGTTATTAATTTAGTATCTTGTATAACCGCTTCAAATCAACTATATCATAAATGACACTGTTACTATGTTTAAAATCGGGATATTATTAGATCACGAGACATCCGTCCATCCGTGATCATCGAAATATCGGCCACTGGCACAAATTATCTAATACAAAAAAGGATAAATATATCTTAATCATACTATCTGCTTTTCAAATTTCATCCGAATCCTTTTAGTAGTTTAGGCGTGAAAGCGGAACAAATATCCAAACATATTTTCACATGTATAATATAAGAGTGATGTTGTTTTAGGCGATGTGTCTGTGGTACAATACGGCGATGCACATGCGTTTAAAAGTGATCGCGGTGCGGCAACTCGTGCGCAGCATGAAGCGCAAGCAGCGCCGCGGGTTCGCGCATATAGCCTCGCTCTCCGAATACAGCAGGTCAGTCATACACATCACACACTCTTCCTTCAAATGTAAATTTAATCAGCCCTTCCGATTCGTACTGGAATTTAAAATAAATTAAATAAATAAAAAAAAAAAAAAAAAATTATTAATATATTTAATTTATTTATAACTTTTTTTATTTTTTATTTATGACAATGTACTTCTTCCTGTACTCAGGCAAAAATTGCTTCATCTGAGTATTCCAGTGAGGATAGTGAATTTCATTTCAAACCTTTTTTCATCTAGGTCAGTCCAAATTAGACATCAAAATTCATTACTTCCTCCCAGGTTGGTCTGGAAAGGCCTTCCCCAAGGGTCTGTTCTCAGTCCTCTACTGTACATTTTATATACATATGACCTGGAGCTTTCAGTGAATTCTTTCTGTAATGTTTTGCAATATGCAGATGATTTAGTTCTTTATTCTTCTAGTAATAATATTAACGACTCTTCGCATCGTCTTAATTCTGCCATTAATTATCTCGATATCTGGCTTAATGATCATGGTCTTTCCCTTTCTATTTCAAAAAGTTCTTCTGTAGTCTTTACCCGTAGTAGATCCATTCCTGTTTTTAATTTATCTTATGCAGGCCAAGATTTTCCAATCAATGATAAGGTTAGGTTTCTTGGTGTTGTTCTTGACTCTAGGATGACAGGAGTTCATCACATTAGTCACGTGGTCAAGAAGTGCGAAAAAAATATTAATATCCTTCGTTCTTTATCAGGTGTTTGGTGGGGTTCACACCCCTATACCCAAAAACTTTTATATAATGCTTTGATTAGGAATCACTTTGACTATGGCTCTTTTTTCCTTGAACCCTGCAGTAAAACTGCATTAAATAAGCTTGACAAAATACAGTCTAAATGTTTGCGCATAATCATAGGTGCAATGAAATCCTCCCCAATCAATGCTCTTCAGGTAGAATGTTCAGAACCTCCTCTCCATCTCAGAAGGCAGTATCTTTCGGATAGATTTTTCTATAAAGCCATTCAACTTTCTAACCATCCTTTAATTAATAAATGTCACATTCTTTCGGATTTTATATCGTCGGGAAAATATTGGGTTCACAAAGATGCCCTTTGTCTGTTTAATAGTTTTGTTAAATTTCTTAGTCTTCCCTGCCCTATCTTCCAATGTAAACTCAATCCTTTGTTTGATACTCCATTTGATTCAATTGTATTCAAACCTAATATTCTTTTAGATCTTGGCATCGAAAAGGACTCCCCCTCCGCAAATGCTCAACTTAACTCACTCATTGGCCAAGAATGGAGTGGTTGGTTGACAATGTACACAGACGCCTCTAAGTTATCTGACCAGGATTGTGTTGGTGCTGCTGTATGGATCCCCAAATATAAAATCATTCTTAGTTATAAATGCCCTTCATTTGCTTCTGTTTTTACTGGTGAATCATTAGCTATTTTGGAAGCTCTTTTATATGTCGAATCTCATAATCTCAACAAAACCATTATCTTTTCTGACTCTAAAAGCTGCTTACAAGCAATTTTGGCAAATCAATTTAAAAGTAAAACAAAATTCCCTTTCATATTAAAAATTAAAAATATTTTGTATATGTGTCATAGTAAGAACATTCAAGTCATGTTGGCCTGGATTCCTGGTCACAGTGGCATTCATGGAAATGAGATGGCTGATACTTGCGCCAAGGAAGCTTCTAGAAGTGGTAATGATTCCCATTTTCATGTTTATCCTACTGACCTAATTCCATTAGCTAAGAAGCGCCTATTCTGTTGTTGGCAAGACTTATGGAAGACTTCTAGTTCCCGTAAGGGTAAACACTATGCTGATATTCAGAGTTCCGTTCCGGTTACTCCTTGGTTCTTCAAGTTTAGAGAAGCTAGTAAACATGTCACCTCTACCATTTGTAGATTGCGATTAGGCCATGCGTGTACTCCTGTTCATCTTTTCAAAATTCATATTAAAGATAGTTCTATTTGCGAGTGTGGTCTGGACGAGGGTTCTACTGATCACATATTTTTTGAATGTACTAAATTCCCTTCTTCTTTGTATGATCTTCCTCCTGCATTCCCACGTCCTACGAATTTTAAATCTCTGCTTTCCTGTGTAAATACCCCGATTGTAAATTATCTTTTTAGTTACATTAAAAATAATAACATTAGGCTATGATGTTTGTCTTTACTAATAAAATTAACACTGTGTTTTGTTTGTATATCGTTTGTTTGTTTTTGTTCTAGGTAAACCGGATAACTCAACATTCAAAATTTTAAATTCATCTGTCAATTTTTTTTTGTTTTTTTTTTTACTCCTCTCATGAAGCTCGTTTGTCGAACTAAAAAAACACGATAACACTTGATATTGGCGAAATCATTTTGGGAACGCCATTAATTTAAAAAATTGAATTGAAAAAGTTGAATTTCATGTAAAGATAAAGTAAGATTCAGATTACAGATTTTTTTTTAAGTAAAAGCTGGCTAACTGATACAAACGACAGACTGAAGTAGTTTGTCAATGTTAGCACGTTCCCTACAAGCGTGGACTCACAACTCCACATTAATACAAACGACAGACTGAAGTAGTTTGTCAATGTTAGCACGTTCCCTACAAGCGTGGACTCACAACTCCACATTAATACAAACGACAGACTTAAGTAGTTTGTCTATGTTAGCACGTTCCCTACAAGCGTGGACTCACAACTCCACATTAATACAAACGACAGACTTAAGTAGTTTGTAAATGTTAGCACGTTCCCTACAAGCGTGGACTCACAACTCCGCATTAATACAAACGACAGACTTAAGTAGTTTGTCTATGTTAGCACGTTCCCTACAAGCGTGGACTCACAACTCCACATTAATACAAACGACAGACTTAAGTAGTTTGTAAATGTTAGCACGTTCCCTACAAGCGTGGACTCACAACTCCACATTAATACAAACGACAGACTTAAGTAGTTTGTAAATGTTAGCACGTTCCCTACAAGCGTGGACTCACAACTCCACATTAATACAAACGACAGACTTAAGTAGTTTGTCAATGTTAGCACGTTCCCTACAAGCGTGGACTCACAACTCCGCATTAATACAAACGACAGACTTAAGTAGTTTGTAAATGTTAGCACGTTCCCTACAAGCGTGGACTCACAACTCCGCATTAATACAAACGACAGACTTAAGTAGTTTGTCAATGTTAGCACGTTCCCTACAAGCGTGGACTCACAACTCCGCATTAATACAAACGACAGACTTAAGTAGTTTGTAAATGTTAGCACGTTCCCTACAAGCGTGGACTCACAACTCCACATTAATACAAACGACAGACTGAAGTAGTTTGTCAATGTTAGCACGTTCCCTACAAGCGTGGACTCACAACTCCACATTAATACAAACGACAGACTGAAGTAGTTTGTCAATGTTAGCACGTTCCCTACAAGCGTGGACTCACAACTCCACATTAATACAAACGACAGACTGAAGTAGTTTGTCAATGTTAGCACGTTCCCTACAAGCGTGGACTCACAACTCCACATTAATACAAACGACAGACTGAAGTAGTTTGTCAATGTTAGCACGTTCCCTACAAGCGTGGACTCACAACTCCACATTAATACAAACGACAGACTGAAGTAGTTTGTCAATGTTAGCACGTTCCCTACAAGCGTGGACTCACAACTCCACATTAATACAAACGACAGACTGAAGTAGTTTGTCAATGTTAGCACGTTCCCTACAAGCGTGGACTCACAACTCCACATTAATACAAACGACAGACTGAAGTAGTTTGTCAATGTTAGCACGTTCCCTACAAGCGTGGACTCACAACTCCACATTAATACAAACGACAGACTGAAGTAGTTTGTCAATGTTAGCACGTTCCCTACAAGCGTGGACTCACAACTCCACATTAATACAAACGACAGACTGAAGTAGTTTGTCAATGTTAGCACGTTCCCTACAAGCGTGGACTCACAACTCCACATTAATACAAACGACAGACTGAAGTAGTTTGTCAATGTTAGCACGTTCCCTACAAGCGTGGACTCACAACTCCACATTAATACAAACGACAGACTGAAGTAGTTTGTCAATGTTAGCACGTTCCCTACAAGCGTGGACTCACAACTCCACATTAATACAAACGACAGACTAAAGTAGTTTGTCAATGTTAGCACGTTCCCTACAAGCGTGGACTCACAACTCCACATTAATACAAACGACAGACTGAAGTAGTTTGTCAATGTTAGCACGTTCCCTACAAGCGTGGACTCACAACTCCACATTAATACAAACGACAGACTAAAGTAGTTTGTCAATGTTAGCACGTTCCCTACAAGCGTGGACTCACAACTCCACATTAATACAAACGACAGACTGAAGTAGTTTGTCAATGTTAGCACGTTCCCTACAAGCGTGGACTCACAACTCCACATTAATACAAACGACAGACTGAAGTAGTTTGTCAATGTTAGCACGTTCCCTACAAGCGTGGACTCACAACTCCACATTAATACAAACGACAGACTGAAGTAGTTTGTCAATGTTAGCACGTTCCATACAAGCGTGGACTCACAACTCCACATTAATACAAACGACAGACTGAAGTAGTTTGTCAATGTTAGCACGTTCCCTACAAGCGTGGACTCACAACTCCACATTAATACAAACGACAGACTGAAGTAGTTTGTCAATGTTAGCACGTTCCCTACAAGCGTGGACTCACAACTCCACATTAATACAAACGACAGACTAAAGTAGTTTGTCAATGTTAGCACGTTCCCTACAAGCGTGGACTCACAACTCCACATTAATACAAACGACAGACTGAAGTAGTTTGTCAATGTTAGCACGTTCCCTACAAGCGTGGACTCACAACTCCACATTAATACAAACGACAGACTAAAGTAGTTTGTCAATGTTAGCACGTTCCCTACAAGCGTGGACTCACAACTCCACATTAATACAAACGACAGACTGAAGTAGTTTGTCAATGTTAGCACGTTCCCTACAAGCGTGGACTCACAACTCCACATTAATACAAACGACAGACTGAAGTAGTTTGTCAATGTTAGCACGTTCCCTACAAGCGTGGACTCACAACTCCACATTAATACAAACGACAGACTGAAGTAGTTTGTCAATGTTAGCACGTTCCCTACAAGCGTGGACTCACAACTCCACATTAATACAAACGACAGACTGAAGTAGTTTGTCAATGTTAGCACGTTCCCTACAAGCGTGGACTCACAACTCCACATTAATACAAACGACAGACTGAAGTAGTTTGTCTATGTTAGCACGTTCCCTACAAGCGTGGACTCACAACTCCACATTAATACAAACGACAGACTGAAGTAGTTTGTCAATGTTAGCACGTTCCCTACAAGCGTGGACTCACAACTCCACATTAATACAAACGACAGACTGAAGTAGTTTGTCAATGTTAGCACGTTCCCTACAAGCGTGGACTCACAACTCCACATTAATACAAACGACAGACTGAAGTAGTTTGTCAATGTTAGCACGTTCCCTACAAGCGTGGACTCACAACTCCACATTAATACAAACGACAGACTGAAGTAGTTTGTCAATGTTAGCACGTTCCCTACAAGCGTGGACTCACAACTCCACATTAATACAAACGACAGACTGAAGTAGTTTGTCAATGTTAGCACGTTCCCTACAAGCGTGGACTCACAACTCCACATTAATACAAACGACAGACTGAAGTAGTTTGTCAATGTTAGCACGTTCCCTACAAGCGTGGACTCACAACTCCACATTAATACAAACGACAGACTGAAGTAGTTTGTCAATGTTAGCACGTTCCCTACAAGCGTGGACTCACAACTCCACATTAATACAAACGACAGACTGAAGTAGTTTGTCAATGTTAGCACGTTCCCTACAAGCGTGGACTCACAACTCCACATTAATACAAACGACAGACTGAAGTAGTTTGTCTATGTTAGCACGTTCCCTACAAGCGTGGACTCACAACTCCACATTAATACAAACGACAGACTGAAGTAGTTTGTCAATGTTAGCACGTTCCCTACAAGCGTGGACTCACAACTCCACAGGACTCGAGCATCTCGGTTTTGATTTAGAATGATTGCAACCCTTCAGGCAATCGTCGACAGACAGCACGCGGCCGTGCACGGTGCGGTTCAACCTCGGCGCCACGCCCTCCTCCTCCAACGCCTCCAACACCTCCGACAACAGCGAACATAGCGGCAACGACTACAAAGAGGGAGACGACAAAGAAGGAAGTGTTCACGACGTCATCGAGGAAGAACAAAATGCTAGCGAAGACAAGGCACCCGACACCAAAGAGGTTCATTTCTATGTTTTAGCTTGCGCTTATGCAAGTCATAATTTTCGGATTTGTTACCACGGTTATATGTAATACTAGCGGCCCGCCCCGGCTTCGCACGGGTAGATTATTTCATACTTTAACACATTTTTAACCAAGTTCAAAATGGAGGAGGCTCGTTTTTTATAATTTTTTTGAATACCTTCTTTAAGGAGAGGGACCCTTTAAGTCGGGATTTCAAAAACATTTTGGAACTCAAACCGAATAATTCAGTCTTATTGTATAATTTTTTAAGTTCCTAACTTTAAAAGTGGCTGACATTCTATACAAAATTTAATCCCTACTTCCCTTTTCAAATAGGGATTTCGAAAAAATCCTAAAAGACGTGTCAAATCATTTACTAATCTTAGCTTACATCCAAATTTTCAATTTTCTAACTTTAGAACTGGACTTTCCATAGAAACATTTAACCCTACTTTCCCCCTCAAAATAGGGAGTTTGATAAAATGCTAATACATGTATCAAATGAACTATTAATCTCAATCTAACACCAATGTTTTAAGTTTTTACCTTTTAGAAATTACAGACTTTCCATACAAACACTTAATCCCTGCTTCCTCCTCAAAATAGGAATTTCGTAAAAAGCTTAAACACGTATCAAATTGTTTATTAATCTCAGTCTTAATCAAAATTTTCAATATCCTACCTTTAGAAATGACAAACTTTCCATAACAAAACTTTATCCCTACTTTCCCTTCAAAATAGGGATTTCAAGAAAATGAGAAACATGTCAAACGATTATTTTTCCTTAGTCTAAATGACAATTTTTAAGTTCTTGCTTTAGAAATGACACTTTCCATGAAGGATTTCCATGAATTTAGGAGGACGGGGGTGCATCCCCCTCAGACAGCACTAAAGATTTATACCTATCCCTTAATTAATATGTTTTGACAATGTTTTTTGATATATTTGGGATTTGTCTCATTAATTACTTTTTCTGCTACAATTTTTGGTAGACTATTCAGTATCTGAGGTAGAATGCACCTCCCGACCGTTCTACCATAATCGTTATTAAATTTAGGTATGCAACACAGAAGAAGATTAGACAATTTCCGCAAGTTTATAGCCCTGGATTTTATTTCAAAATTTTTGACTTCTGAACAATAATCGGATACAATAGTGAATTTCACTTTATCGAATATACTGGGTGTCCAAAAAGGGTGTTGGCAGTTTATATACGAAAATCATAAATGAAAAATATATCATTTCATAATTTTATTACTATTTGCAAAAAGTACATACAATGGAAAGTTTACGACGAAAAAATTATGTTGTCCAAATGATGTCCATTACGATTTTGACACTCTTCAAGTCGTGGCCGTAAATTGCCTAAGACACGTTCACATAAAACGTTAGTGATTTTTGTTATTTCACTTGCAATATTGTTTTTCAATTGGCTAAGAGTTGACGGCTTATTTATGTAAACCTTACTCTTTAGGTAACCCCATAAAAAATAATCAAGTGGACTTAAGTCCGGGCTCCTAGGGGGCCATTTAAGGTTCCCGTTTATTGAGATAACTCTTTCTGGGAATAACATGCTTCAATAGACCTTCTACTCGTGTGACATTTGGCACCGTCCTGCTGAAAAAATGTTGCTGAATTGTAACCTCTAAATTCCTGTAAAGATGGTGCCAAAAAACTTTCAATCATGTTACAATATCTGTCCGCGTTAACTGTAAGTGTATGTCCCCTACCGTCCTCAAAGAAATAGGGGCCGATTATGCCCTTGGCGGACATTGCTGCCCACACTACCACCTTAGGGCTGTAAGTGGACGCATATGCTTATAACGAGGATTTCTATCACATCAATAGCGACAGTTTTGTTTATTGACATGGCTATTTAAGTGGAAATTTGCTTCATCGCTAAACAAGACATTGTTGAAGTTGGTAAAGCGCGCAAACATCTCCTGAACAAAATTTTGTCGCTGTTCATAATCTGTGGGTTTTAATTCTTGCACTAATTGAATCTTGTAAGCACGTAAATGCAAATCCTTCTTTAAAATCAGGTGCAATGTTGATTTTGCAATGTTTACGGATTGACTTCGCTTTCGCAGTGATAGTGAGGGATCTTGCCTTACCGACTCGTGAACTTCTTGAATAACTGCAGGTAGCCTTATTTCTCTCGGACGTCCGCAATCAAAGTTTTTTAAAGTTGACCCTGTAGCCTCAAATGTCTTAATCCATTTTCTAATGATATTCGCACTGGGAGATAAAGAAATGTCCCGTATATTGAATTGCGCGCGATATAAACGGCGAGCTGTTATTATCGAATTATTGTTTTGATAATAAACTTGTACACAAAATGCACGCTGAGCTCCGGTATACGAATCCATTGCAACTAAATTTCCAATAAATTCCACGTATGACATTATATATTTTTTTGTTATCTACCCTCATTAAGACGATTTATTGATATTTAAAAGTGCAAATACCCTTTTTGGACACCTTTTATTTAAAACACTGGAATACTGGAATAAGTTATCATAATTATTTTTGTACTTATATTATTTGATCTTTAGAGGAACAATAGCTTTTAATAGCCTTAGTTGTAAATTATAAATACTTTGTAGATAAGTTTTATACGTTCTGCCAAAGCTAGAAATACCATAGTTAATCACTGAAACTGTCATTGACATATATAACAGTCTTAGGGTATTATACGGTAATTTGTACTTAAGAATAGGGATTTCGAAAAAATGCTTAAACATGAATCAAATGATTTGTTAATCCAAATTTTCAAGTTCTTACCTTTAGAAATGACAGACTCTCCATAACAACATTTATCCTTACATTCCATTTAAAATAGGGATTTCTAAAAAGGGCTAAAATATGTGTTAAATTATTTAATAATCTCTGCCTAAATCAAAATTTTTAAGTTCCTATCTTTAGAAATGACAGACTTTCCATACAAACTTTTAATCCCTACTCTCCCCCCTCAAATAAGGATTTTGATAAAATGCTAAAACACATGTCAAATGTTTTATTGATTTTTAGCCTAAATCCAAATTTTCATGTTCCTACCTTTAGAAATGACAGACGTTCCATACAAACAATTAATCCCCTCTTTCCTCCTTAAAATAAGGATTTTGATAAAAATCTAAAACACGTGTCAAATGATCTATTAATCGCAGTCTAAATAAAAATTTTCATGATCCCAAATGACGGACTTTCCATCCAAACATTAAATCCCTGCTTCCACTTTAAAATAGGGATTTCGAAAAAATACTTAAATACGTGTCAAATGATTTATTTATCTCAGTCTGCATCCAAATTTTTAAGTTCTTATCTTTTAGAAATGACAGACTTTCCACACAAATATTTAATCCCTACTTCCTCTTCAAAATAGAGATTTCGAAAAATGCTAAAACACGTGTCAAATTATTTGTTAATTTTAGTCTAAATCCAAATTTTTCAAATTCCTACCTTTAGAAATGACAGACTTTACATACAAACCTTTAATCCCTACTCTGCCCCCCAAAATAGGGATTTTGATAAAATGCTAAAACACGTATCAAATGATTTATTAATCTCAGCCTAAATCCAAATTTTCAAGTTCCTACCTTTAGAAATGACAGACTTTCCATACAAACATTTAATCCCTACTGTTCCCCTCAAAATAGGGATTTTGATAAAATGCTAAAACACGTATCAAATGATTTATTAATTGCAGTCTAAATCCAAATTTTCATGATCCCAACTTTTGAAATGACGGACTTTCATACAAACTTGAATCCCCCTTTTTCCCCCCTTAGAGGAGGAATTTTCCAAAATCCCTTCTTATTGCTTCTCTACGCCATAAATGTAACCTACTGTGTAAATTTGGTATTTCTAGCTTCAGTAGTTTCGTGCGTTGATGAGTCAGTCGGTCAGCAGTACGGACTTCTCTCTTTATAATAATAGTATAGATTATTAAATATAACCGTGGTAACAAACCCGAAAGTGAACAACCACGAAAATCTTAAAATATAAATAAATAATCATTTATTTGCACGGATTCATAGTATATACATGGACGGTAATGGTAGCTATGTTTTACATCTAATCATATGATCCGCCAAGTATTCTGGCATGCAAAACTTAAACAAATTGCAAATAAAAATAAAAATAGTTCAATGAATAATTAAAATGTCAAAATAAGGTCATTATTACTAATACAATGTCACAGTAAAATATAAAATAAAAATAATTTAATAACAAATACTTTGCAATTATCAAAATTTACAGTAAAAAATCGTTTAAATTATGAAAACACTTTTCTATCAACCACTCACGCAACTTCATTCTAAAATTATTTTTCATTAATTGTCTAATATTTCCAGGAATATGATTATAAATTTTTATAGCCATAATATGACAGTTTTTTTGATGAAAGCTTGTTTTTGTCCTCGGCATTGCAAGTTTTGTAAGATCTCTAGGACGAAGTCTTAAATTAGGTTCTATTGCCGTATAGAAATATAGATATCTAAATGTTACTTTTTTGTAGAACTAATGAACGAAAACTCAACAAATAAATATTTGTCTTTATGATATTCTTCTTATCGAATAACAGCATCCTCAATCAGTTATTTAGACATTTGTTTCCTTAGCGTAATATTCCTTATTTTTTGCCCTTTTTGATTAGGACGCTCAATCTGAACAAGATGAGTCGCGAACAGAGCCCGACGGCGCTCGGGCTGAACAAGCCACGACTGAAGACGCGGAGACGGGCACGCGCGAGGCGGGCAGTGGTAACAAGGACGCTGGTGAGCGCCGCGATCCATTGTCTTTAGTTTGTAGAATAGGCAATACGAGAGGAGACGATACATTCAAGTTTTACCAGACGTGCGCTGGTAAGTAGTTGTCGATTTGGATGCTATTCAGATGCGTACTGATTAGCTGGTTAGGGAGAGGGTGTAAATGATCAGAGGTTTGAGTTCAAGTGCAGAACTGATTTATTGTTGGCCGTGGGCCTCTATTTATACTAAATTTATATTAAATACATTATTAAACTACCGTCTAATAGTGCTAATGAATGTTAAATTTTACCTGCTTTTTTTTTTGACGGACCTAATCACTATTTATACCAGAGTGGTAATATAGTGGCAATTTTACACCTGCCATAGCCACGGTATTATCAATCGCCGTATTGAAGTTTTTTATGGTATGTTATGGGGCTTAATGAACGCAGTGTGGTTGCGTCTGTGTTACGAAAACCCTTTGTTACTTGACTGCCCAAAAAAAGGAAAATAATGTATCTATCTATGTATGTACGTACGTGAGTTACCCATAACCTTCTTCCTTTATTCTAAATGCCTGAACAGATTTGGATGTATGGGGTATCGTTAGAATCCTTACATCGGCCCTAGTGACACCGGCTACATTGGGGTGTATGGGGTATCGTTAGAATCCTTACATCGGCCCTAGTGACACCGGCTACATTTGGGTGTATGGGGTATCGTTAGAATCCTTACATCGGCCCTAGTGACACCGGCTACATTTGGGTGTATGGGGTATCGTTAGAATCCTTACATCGGCCCTAGTGACACCGGCTACATTTGGGTGTATGGGGTATCGTTAGAATCCTTACATCGGCCCTAGTGACACTGGCTACATTGGGGTGTATGGGGTATCGTTAGAATCCTTACATCGGCCCTAGCGACACCGGCTACATTTGGGTGTATGGGGTATCGTTAGAATCCTTACATCGGCCCTAGTGACACCGGCTACATTTGGGTGTATGGGGTATCGTTAGAATCCTTACATCGGCCCTAGTGACACCGGCTACATTTGGGTGTATGGGGTATTTTTTAGGTAAACGACTTTTGTGAGAAGTAGTACATTAAAAGGTTTTACGTTATTTAGATAGAACTTTGAATACTCGTTATTGTGTGCAGAGCACGGCACGGCATCGACACCAGAGATTGTGCTCGACAGCCGCTACGGCACCGCCGACACCAGCGAGAGCGGGTACACGTCGGCGGGGGAGGGGGGCGCGGCGGCGGGCGGCGCGGGGGGCGAGCGCGGGGAGGACGTGTTCGATCTGGGCGGGCTCGAGGACCTGGCCGAACTGCGGTTGCTGGGGCGCGTGCCCGTCTCCATATACAGGTGACTAGTACATAGATTTATTTATGTACACTCTTTTATCAAACCTTTTTTTCCAGTAATATTTGAAATGGTCCTAGTATAGAGCCCTGAGACAGAACACTTTAAAGTTTAACAGTTAAACTCCCGCATGCAAAGTTATTGACCGAGCGCGAGCGACGCGTCTCCGTTTCAGTTTGGCCATAATTGCTTTTCAGTCGATCTGTTTTTTCTCATCTATAGGTCGCGTTTCTCAACCGATGCTCGTGGAGTTTTGTGAGCAGGTTCGATAAATTTTTTTTTTCTCGAGTCAATTTTTGGAAATTTACAAAAATGACAGTTATGAGGGTTCATAATGTAAAAAAACATAAATCAGTCATTTAAAAAATATAATACTCGCGAGGTCTACAACAGTTCACAGAGCCACTAGTAATATTATCATTTTATAGCACCATCAATATCGTGTCGTGTGAGTCATTAAGTCGATGATTGACCCCAAAAACCTATACCATATTTCATACCATAAAGATAAGTCATTTAAGCTTTTAAAGCCGTGGAGTGGAGTATCCTTGTAAGCAGACGACCTTTCAGAGTAACGTAACTTTATTTTTCGACTTATTCTCAGCGAGCCCTTTCATTTGATACCCATATTGTAGAAAAGCATGACGAGGTTATGCTGGGTATTTGAAGAGTTCCTATGGCCACCTCCTGGCTCCATCATGAGACCCTGGACATTACGTATGACTAAAGATCTTATTAAAACAAATCCAACGAGCTCGAACACGACTAGGTTGTGTTGTGTATTTGAGGAGTTCCTATGGCCACCTTCCGGCTCCATCATAAGACCCTGGACATCATGTATGACTAAAAATCTTGCTAAGACAAATCCAACGAGCCCAAACACGATTAGGTTGTGTTGTGTATTAGAGGAGTTCCTATGGCCACCTTCCGTCTCCATCATCAGACCAGCTCCATGGCACCATAATATTGGATTGTCATCGGTACACAAGTGTAGCAAATTTCAGAAAAATCCAATGGCAGCACGTGCTTCAAAATTGAGTTGCAAGATTCCAACCGAACATACCCATCCAGGCATCCACCCACGCACCCAAATACAGTGCTAGTTAAATAAACGCTTGTAAATAGGAGAGGTCCTAACATCGGGTCCTTTGTGCGCACCAATTTTTACTATCGCTATCAGCAACTTCGTACCGTTTATTTGTCCTCTTTTAATTTTATTTTTAAGATGGGAACTGATCTAATTAAGAGCTTCGTATATAACTTTATAATGATCCATGTTTATCAGTAGTCTTGTGGTCAACGCAATCGAAAGCCTTACATAAGTCACAAAAATAAATACATAAAAATAAAAGCGACGAAAAGTTCAAACCGCCATATTGCATGTGATTTTGTTCTGTGCTAGTGCCATACAGAGCATACAACCAACTCCAATCACTACTATTCGTGTACGATTCATATAAAATTTGAATTTAGAACATTATAACTAATGAAGAGTATGCTATAAAAGACTCAAAAATATTTGAAATTTCTGGACGAAAGTTATTTTGCTGGCCTAGGCCATTTGAGGGCACATTGCTGGCCGCTGTTTTGTATGCGGCAATGTTTCGTCCAAAAATGAGTCACTTCGCGTAATGTTTTTTAACAATAATGATCATATTTTCGAGCGTGTCGGAGAAAAATACCATTTCTCATGTTTTGTATCCGTCAATATTATACACGCATTTTCGTCCAATATTTTTTTCGTTACTATATAGCTTTAGAACGTATGTTACTTTGTAACACCAACTGCTTATTTTAGATCGTATCACCAGGAGATGTTGAAGACGCAAGGCGTACGACGTTGCATGATTTTCATCAACAAGATGCGGCACAATCTGCTGCACAAGGTCACGCACACGCTGGAGCAGCCGCAGGTGAGGTATCATCATCGTCATCACCTTAAGACGTTCAATGCTAGACAAACCAGATCTCAAACTTTTGGTGTTGCTTAAGCCGCTACTAAATCATCGGCCGCCTTATGGGGTCTGCTCACACACTGCGTTTTCATTACAAGTACTTTAATCATATTTTTTAATCAAGAATCTTCTTTTTTTGGACAGAACTTAAACCCTGATTTCCTCGACTAAGTTCCAAACGACCCGTCAATATTATTATGTTTATCGATTATTGGCGACCAGTTCTTTTAGAGCTAGATAAAGTTAAGAAGCATAATATTATTGTGGCGACGATGCGTCTTCATTAATTCTTTATTAATATTATAGATAATTGTAGGTACAAGGGCTGCTATTTATGTATCCGGAACTGGCCACTTACATAAATAATATTTAAAAAGAAATTATGACATTTAAAAATAGAACTCTTTGGCTGTAAAATAAAGTTTGTTTCATTCATCTGTCAATTGTTTTTACATTGTGGCGCTTTTTTTTAAATTCATTGTCTATCATCACCATGGGTTTGACTCGTGAAAATTTTCATGCTATGATTTATTACGACTTTCGGCGTGGATTAACTCAAAAACAGTGCATGGATCAACTTTTGTCGACTTTTGGGGAGGAAGCCCCATCGAAAACCACTGTGTATCACTGGTTCAGTGAGTTTAATCGTGGTCGTCGTATGCTTGCGGCTTGGGTGTTCCAAAATGAGCCAAACCCAACTAAAGTTGTTCGTGCAAAAAGCACTTTGAAGCAAATGGTTGCCTGCTTTTTTGGTATTAGTGGACATGTGGCTACAGTACCACTAGAGAATCGTAAAACGGTTAATTCTGAATGGTACACCACCATTTGCTTGCCAGAAGTCTGGAGAAATACGCAAGAACAATCGACAACGAAGAATAATCCTTCACCACGATAACGCCAGCTGTCACACCTCGGCCGCAACAACGGAGTATTTAAATAGTCAAATGATCGAATTGACGGGTCATCCGCCGTACAGTCCCGACTTGGCACCCAACGACTTTTATTTATTCCCAAGCGTGAAGAACAAATTACGTGGATACCGATTTTCGATCCGGGAAGAAGCCGTTGATGCTTTCAAAATGCGTTTTGGAGATACCCGATACAGAATGGAAAAAATGCTACGAAAGTTGGTTTCAACGTATGAAAAAATGCATCGATCATCACGGGGAATATTTTGAAAAGCAATAAAAGTATATTTGGTTATAGATGTTTGTTATTTTTTGTTATTCCGGATACATAAATAGCAGCCCTCTACTGTACCATTTACTTTAGTGAACTTAGAATGTAAATATTCTTTTAAGTTTACTGTATGTAGTACCGCTAGCTTAAGGATTCTCACAGCAAGGCCTGATGTTTTATAGCGGGTTGTTTTCTTTCTTGGGTAGTTTTCAGAGAACAATAGTTTATTGTAGAGTAAGCGTTCCTTGCCCAATTTGTTTATATTAGCTTTAAGAATAATGCCCGTTAGGTTATTTGTCATAATACCGACAGCCCTATTGTATCCTTCCAACTGTTTAATTTTTATTGTATAACTTAATTGTAAAAACCATTGTACAGTTGTAGTTTGTAACGTGCCGCTCCGACGAATCCCAAGCTTTCCATAGTTGTGAAATAGTAAAATTTGTTAGTCTGTCCTGAACCTCGCTCCGCGTTGCGCACGTTTCGCGTCTAAGCCGAACATCTTAAACTAGACTCAATAAAAGTGTTAAATATAAAGCCTACGCCTCTCATTTCGCCAGAACCCCACATTATTAAGTGTCAAATATCCTATCAAATATTTTATTTTCATAGATGCTGTTACATCACTTAGATTCGTCATTACATTTTTTTTTGATGAGTTCGTTTACACAATGGTGCAATCTATGAAAAAAAAACATCTTCTATATTAAATCAGTTTTGTTTGAAAGGGCCAACTTTCTTTGTTGTCTGTCAGCCTATATTCATTGGGGAAAGTTGTTTAAATTATTCATCTCCCCCCTTTCCGCTTGGTGGCTGTTTTTGTAACACTGTATTTATAGTAATAGTTACTAACCTGTGTGTTGATTGCAGGGTCCGCAGTGCGCGGGCGAGCCGGGGGGTGAGGGGCGCGTATTTGAGGGCGCGGGGGGGGAGGAGAAACGCGACGCCGACGACGACCGCACGCTGGAGTTGAGGAGGTAACCTTGCAATACAATCTGACTATCTTGTAAACTTTGGCCTGAAGTTTGTGGAGACAGTTTCACAAATATTTTACATTAAAATTAACAACTTTATCATTTCTATTTTTCTGTTGAAACTCTTGTGAAAATAACAGTGGTTTAATCGTAATGTGAATATACCTATAATTAGGATTAACATTGCAATGTAAGTGACTACGGAGTAGTCGTGAAGAATTGGTTGGTTTACAGTTTCACATTGTATTGAGTATTTTCGCTTGTACTTGTTTATCTATATCGCACACACTGTCTCCGTCAGAGGTCAGAGTGTGTAACTATTGAGTATTTTCGCTTGTACTTGTTTATCTATATCGCACACACTGTCTCCGTCAGAGGTCAGAGTGTGTAACTATTGAGTATTTTCGCTTGTACTTGTTTATCTATATCGCACACACTGTCTCCGTCAGAGGTCAGAGTGTGTAACTATTGAGTATTTTCGCTTGTACTTGTTTATCTATATCGCACACACTGTCTCCGTCAGAGGTCAGAGTGTGTAACTATTGAGTATTTTCGCTTGTACTTGTTTATCTATATCGCACACACTGTCTCCGTCAGAGGTCAGAGTGTGTAACTATTGAGTATTTTCGCTTGTACTTGTTTATCTATATCGCACACACTGTCTCCGTCAGAGGTCAGAGTGTGTAACTATTGAGTATTTTCGCTTGTACTTGTTTATCTATATCGCACACACTGTCTCCGTCAGAGGTCAGAGTGTGTAACTATTGAGTATTTTCGCTTGTACTTGTTTATCTATATCGCACACACTGTCTCCGTCAGAGGTCAGAGTGTGTAACTATTGAGTATTTTCGCTTGTACTTGTTTATCTATATCGCACACACTGTCTCCGTCAGAGGTCAGAGTGTGTAACTATTGAGTATTTTCGCTTGTACTTGTTTATCTATATCGCACACACTGTCTCCGTCAGAGGTCAGAGTGTGTAACTATTGAGTATTTTCGCTTGTACTTGTTTATCTATATCGCACACACTGTCTCCGTCAGAGGTCAGAGTGTGTAACTATTGAGTATTTTCGCTTGTACTTGTTTATCTATATCGCACACACTGTCTCCGTCAGAGGTCAGAGTGTGTAACTATTGAGTATTTTCGCTTGTACTTGTTTATCTATTTAGCACACATTGTCTCCGTCAGAGGTCAGAGTGTGTAACTATTGAGTATTTTCGCTTGTACTTGTTTATCTATATCGCACACACTGTCTCCGTCAGAGGTCAGAGTGTGTAACTATTGAGTATTTTCGCTTGTACTTGTTTATCTATATCGCACACACTGTCTCCGTCAGAGGTCAGAGTGTGTAACTATTGAGTATTTTCGCTTGTACTTGTTTATCTATATCGCACACATTGTCTCCGTCAGAGGTCAGAGTGTGTAACTATTGAGTATTTTCGCTTGTACTTGTTTATCTATATCGCACACACTGTCTCCGTCAGAGGTCAGAGTGTGTAACTATTGAGTATTTTCGCTTGTACTTGTTTATCTATATCGCACACACTGTCTCCGTCAGAGGTCAGAGTGTGTAACTATTGAGTATTTTCGCTTGTACTTGTTTATCTATATAGCACACATTGTCTCCGTCAGAGGTCAGAGTGTGTAACTATTGAGTATTTTCGCTTGTACTTGTTTATCTATATCGCACACACTGTCTCCGTCAGAGGTCAGAGTGTGTAACTATTGAGTATTTTCGCTTGTACTTGTTTATCTATATCGCACACACTGTCTCCGTCAGAGGTCAGAGTGTGTAACTATTGAGTATTTTCGCTTGTACTTGTTTATCTATATCGCACACACTGTCTCCGTCAGAGGTCAGAGTGTGTAACTATTGAGTATTTTCGCTTGTACTTGTTTATCTATATCGCACACACTGTCTCCGTCAGAGGTCAGAGTGTGTAACTATTGAGTATTTTCGCTTGTACTTGTTTATCTATATCGCACACACTGTCTCCGTCAGAGGTCAGAGTGTGTAACTATTGAGTATTTTCGCTTGTACTTGTTTATCTATATCGCACACACTGTCTCCGTCAGAGGTCAGAGTGTGTAACTATTGAGTATTTTCGCTTGTACTTGTTTATCTATATCGCACACACTGTCTCCGTCAGAGGTCAGAGTGTGTAACTATTGAGTATTTTCGCTTGTACTTGTTTATCTATATCGCACACACTGTCTCCGTCAGAGGTCAGAGTGTGTAACTATTGAGTATTTTCGCTTGTACTTGTTTATCTATATAGCACACATTGTCTCCGTCAGAGGTCAGAGTGTGTAACTATTGAGTATTTTCGCTTGTACTTGTTTATCTATATAGCACACATTGTCTCCGTCAGAGGTCAGAGTGTGTAACTATTGAGTATTTTCGCTTGTACTTGTTTATCTATATCGCACACACTGTCTCCGTCAGAGGTCAGAGTGTGTAACTATTGAGTATTTTCGCTTGTACTTGTTTATCTATATCGCACACACTGTCTCCGTCAGAGGTCAGAGTGTGTAACTATTGAGTATTTTCGCTTGTACTTGTTTATCTATATCGCACACACTGTCTCCGTCAGAGGTCAGAGTGTGTAACTATTGAGTATTTTCGCTTGTACTTGTTTATCTATATAGCACACACTGTCTCCGTCAGAGGTCAGAGTGTGTAACTATTGAGTATTTTCGCTTGTACTTGTTTATCTATATCGCACACACTGTCTCCGTCAGAGGTCAGAGTGTGTAACTATTGAGTATTTTCGCTTGTACTTGTTTATCTATATCGCACACACTGTCTCCGTCAGAGGTCAGAGTGTGTAACTATTGAGTATTTTCGCTTGTACTTGTTTATCTATATCGCACACACTGTCTCCGTCAGAGGTCAGAGTGTGTAACTATTGAGTATTTTCGCTTGTACTTGTTTATCTATATAGCACACATTGTCTCCGTCAGAGGTCAGAGTGTGTAACTATTGAGTATTTTCGCTTGTACTTGTTTATCTATATCGCACACACTGTCTCCGTCAGAGGTCAGAGTGTGTAACTATTGAGTATTTTCGCTTGTACTTGTTTATCTATATCGCACACACTGTCTCCGTCAGAGGTCAGAGTGTGTAACTATTGAGTATTTTCGCTTGTACTTGTTTATCTATATAGCACACATTGTCTCCGTCAGAGGTCAGAGTGTGTAACTATTGAGTATTTTCGCTTGTACTTGTTTATCTATATCGCACACACTGTCTCCGTCAGAGGTCAGAGTGTGTAACTATTGAGTATTTTCGCTTGTACTTGTTTATCTATATCGCACACACTGTCTCCGTCAGAGGTCAGAGTGTGTAACTATTGAGTATTTTCGCTTGTACTTGTTTATCTATATCGCACACACTGTCTCCGTCAGAGGTCAGAGTGTGTAACTATTGAGTATTTTCGCTTGTACTTGTTTATCTATATAGCACACATTGTCTCCGTCAGAGGTCAGAGTGTGTAACTATTGAGTATTTTCGCTTGTACTTGTTTATCTATATCGCACACACTGTCTCCGTCAGAGGTCAGAGTGTGTAACTATTGAGTATTTTCGCTTGTACTTGTTTATCTATATCGCACACACTGTCTCCGTCAGAGGTCAGAGTGTGTAACTATTGAGTATTTTCGCTTGTACTTGTTTATCTATATAGCACACATTGTCTCCGTCAGAGGTCAGAGTGTGTAACTATTGAGTATTTTCGCTTGTACTTGTTTATCTATATAGCACACATTGTCTCCGTCAGAGGTCAGAGTGTGTAACTATTGAGTATTTTCGCTTGTACTTGTTTATCTATATAGCACACACTGTCTCCGTCAGAGGTCAGAGTGTGTAACTATTGAGTATTTTCGCTTGTACTTGTTTATCTATATCGCACACACTGTCTCCGTCAGAGGTCAGAGTGTGTAACTATTGAGTATTTTCGCTTGTACTTGTTTATCTATATCGCACACACTGTCTCCGTCAGAGGTCAGAGTGTGTAACTATTGAGTATTTTCGCTTGTACTTGTTTATCTATATCGCACACACTGTCTCCGTCAGAGGTCAGAGTGTGTAACTATTGAGTATTTTCGCTTGTACTTGTTTATCTATATCGCACACACTGTCTCCGTCAGAGGTCAGAGTGTGTAACTATTGAGTATTTTCGCTTGTACTTGTTTATCTATATCGCACACACTGTCTCCGTCAGAGGTCAGAGTGTGTAACTATTGAGTATTTTCGCTTGTACTTGTTTATCTATATAGCACACACTGTCTCCGTCAGAGGTCAGAGTGTGTAACTATTGAGTATTTTCGCTTGTACTTGTTTATCTATATCGCACACACTGTCTCCGTCAGAGGTCAGAGTGTGTAACTATTGAGTATTTTCGCTTGTACTTGTTTATCTATATCGCACACACTGTCTCCGTCAGAGGTCAGAGTGTGTAACTATTGAGTATTTTCGCTTGTACTTGTTTATCTATATCGCACACACTGTCTCCGTCAGAGGTCAGAGTGTGTAACTATTGAGTATTTTCGCTTGTACTTGTTTATCTATATAGCACACATTGTCTCCGTCAGAGGTCAGAGTGTGTAACTATTGAGTATTTTCGCTTGTACTTGTTTATCTATATCGCACACACTGTCTCCGTCAGAGGTCAGAGTGTGTAACTATTGAGTATTTTCGCTTGTACTTGTTTATCTATATCGCACACACTGTCTCCGTCAGAGGTCAGAGTGTGTAACTATTGAGTATTTTCGCTTGTACTTGTTTATCTATATAGCACACATTGTCTCCGTCAGAGGTCAGAGTGTGTAACTATTGAGTATTTTCGCTTGTACTTGTTTATCTATATCGCACACACTGTCTCCGTCAGAGGTCAGAGTGTGTAACTATTGAGTATTTCGCTTGTACTTGTTTATCTATATCGCACACACTGTCTCCGTCAGAGGTCAGAGTGTGTAACTATTGAGTATTTTCGCTTGTACTTGTTTATCTATATCGCACACACTGTCTCCGTCAGAGGTCAGAGTGTGTAACTATTGAGTATTTTGGCTTGTACTTGTTTATCTATATAGCACACATTGTCTCCGTCAGAGGTCAGAGTGTGTAACTATTGAGTATTTTCGCTTGTACTTGTTTATCTATATCGCACACACTGTCTCCGTCAGAGGTCAGAGTGTGTAACTATTGAGTATTTTCGCTTGTACTTGTTTATCTATTAGGTCCTTACATATGAAATTGGCGTTTTGTATGGGAGGAACAAAAAGTCGAAAAATTTTTATATAGTATATTTATTTAATCAAAGTATGAGCCATTGTAATCTATGCACTTTTGCCATCTCATAGGTAGTTCATTGATCCCTTTACTAAAAAAACCATTCGGACGGGAATCAATAAAATCTTTGAAGGCGATTTGGACTGCCCCATCTGAGTTGAATTTTTTCCCTTGCAAGAAGTTATCCAAATTTCGAAAAAAATGGTAATCTGTTGGAGCAAGGTCCGGGGAGTACGGTGGATGCCTTAGACATTCCAATTGAAGCTCTTCTAATTTGCTAGCCGTCTGTTGTGCAGTGTGTGGTCTAGCGTTGTCGTGAAGCAGCAGTGGCGTAGAGCGATTGACCAGCCTCGGTTGTTTACCAGCTAGCTTTTCCATCATGGTTTGCAATTGCTGACAATAGTCATCTGCCGTAATCGTCTGGCCAGATTTGAGAAAACTGTAATGAACGACACCGGCGCTAGTCCACCAAACGCTTACAAGTAACTTTTTATTGGTCAATTTTCGCTTGGAGCAGGCTTTGGCTGGCTTGCCAGGGTCCAGCCATTGCGATGAGCGCTTCCGATTATCGTAGAGAATCCACTTTTCATCACAGGTAATGATTCGATTTAAAATCCCTTCGTTATTGTGCCGGTCAAGTAATGTAACGCAGCAGTTGACGCGCGTTTGCCGGTTTGCTTCACTCAATTCGTGAGGAACCCACCTTTCAAGTTTTTTAATCTTCCCAATTTGCTTCAAGTGGATTAAAACAGTTTTATCACTAACACCGAAGCCTGCAGCTAACTCGGACGTGGTTTGCGATGGATCCGCTTCCACAATAGCCTTCAATGCTTCATTATCAACTTGGGTCTCCGGCCGTCCACGGGGCTTGTTTTGCAGGTCGAAATTTTCAGAACGAAAACGTTGGAACCAAAAACGCACTGTGTTTTCTTTTGCGACACAACCGCCATACACATCATTAACCCTTCGAGCCGTTTCCGCAGCACTGGTGCCACGGTGGAACTCGTACTCGTAAATAACGCGATATTTCAAATTTTCCATTTTGTAAATCGAGCGATGCAAACAGAAAAAAGATAAGTAAAAAAACAAATGAATGACGGTTTACGAAACACAACTACATGTGGAAATAGCTGTATAAATTTGAATTTCGAATTCCTAACCAAATAGGAGAAATTTGTGATCAAAGTGGCCAGTACGACAAAACGCCAATTTCATATGTAAGGACCTAATATATAGCACACACTGTCTCCGTCAGAGGTCAGAGTGTGTAACTATTGAGTATTTTCGCTTGTACTTGTTTATCTATATCGCACACACTGTTTCCGTCAGAAGTCAGAGTGTGCAACTATGGATCCGAAAGTTCCATGTTCAAATCTGCGTCCACTGCATATTAGTATGGCAATTGGCATCAAAGAGTAAATTTTAAAATGAGGGCTCTGTATGGAATTAATTAGCAGCATTGTAGCATTTTAGACCAATAACTGCCATTACCAATCACCGCTGGTTTATCTGGTGTTGCCATTGGCATAGCATTTAATTCTATAACTATGTTGTGTCGCAGTATAACAAAATCCCCCTTGTAAGGCCTTTTTTAGTACGACGTTTCATTACGACATGTCGTAAATATCTGCAATGTCGCGACATTACAGATATTTATTCTTTCTGAAACCGAAGTCACGTTAGTTGGTTGGTACTGGCTATAATCTACAGAAGCTGTTGGTACAACTTTTACGATAGTGGTTATAAAAATCTGTGTTCCGTGTTAGGTATGGCTGCCTCTCTGAAGAGTGTCTATCGATGCGTCTGCCGTCGTACCGCAACCACTTCCTGCTGCTGTGTTGCGTGTGTATGGAGGCCGCACACGACTACCTCGCGCTGAGGCTCGAGGACCGCCCGAAGGACCCCTCCTGCCTCACCGTCAAACAGGTAACTACTGTAGACTACCTTTCGTTGAGTCTCTAGGACCGCCCGAAGGACCCTCCTGCCTCACCGTCAAACAGGTAACTACTGCAGACTACCTCTCGCTGAGACAAGAGGACCACCCGAAGGATCTCTCCTGCCTCACCGTCAAACAGGTAACTACTGCAGACTACCTCTCGCTGAGACAAGAGGACCGCCCGAAGGACCCCTACTGCCTCACTGTCAAACAGGTAACTACTGCAGACTACCGCTCGCTGAGACAAGAAGATCGTCCGAAGGACCCTTACTGCCTCACTGTCAAACAGGTAACTACTGCAGACTACCGCTCGCTGAGACAAGAGGATCGTCCGAAGGACCCTTACTGCCTCACTGTCAAACAGGTAACTACTGCAGACTACCGCTCGCTGAGACAAGAGGACCGCTCGAAGGAGTCAGTCATGGTCAGCGAGTCATTAGTTTTGAGACCGTTTGACGGTTTACAAGCTCTAAACGAAGATTAACATCTTGTTGACAATACTTTTGAGTAGTAATTGGCTTCAGCAACATCTCATCATCATCATCTCAGCCGGAAGACGTCCACTGCTGAACATAGGCCTCCCCCATAGGTTTCCACCGTGAACAGTCCTGTGCTACTTGCATCCAGGGGCGTGCGCTTCATAGAGGCAGAAAAGCACTGCCTACCCTGTAATTTTCAGATAAATACCTTCTCAATAATATACATTAATTAACTACACTACACTATCATACTAACTACCATAACACCCATATTAATTTTACACATCCTGATCTTTAACAAATTCCACTCGTCTTTTGTTTACGTTCGCCAAAAGCACTGCCTATTCCAACTGACGTTTACTTACATGTAGTGAGAGAAAATATATGACTGTGTGCTATAAAGGCCCTATGTGCGAACACAAAACTTATCAATGCGTTAGTGTGCGTGATTTCGCTCCATACAAATCCGAAAAGCCCAGCTTTTCTGTCCCGACCAACGACCAATCACAACGCACCAGTCGTATGAAAAAGCGCGTATTGGGTAAAACCAAACAAAAGGAAGGGCGCATTCCGAATCAGACCTTCAGCGCTGTCAGCAGCGATCAGAAAAGCAAAAAATGTATGGCTGACAGAGATCCGGAACGCGATTACGAGTACTTTAATCGATTTCAGCGCGTCTCGGAACGCAGGGTTGGAAACGTCAAACGTCACTCATTATTCGCCATATTGTTTACTTTTGTTGTTTTAACGCGCAGTGATTTTTGAAGTTTTTGATAGTTTTTTTGAGCAATTAGTGCTTTTTGTGTTAGTAAATTACATTAATAACAATGAGTAATAGCTGTGAACTTTGTGCCGACGGGCCGTGTTTGTCTAAATTGCAATTCCTTTGAGTTAATTGCATTGCAACTCTTTGCAACGCAAGTCATTTTCAAATAAAATCTTACGAGACTTTCAACTGGTTAACGTTGTGTATGTACACACCAATAGTTATTTGTTTTCCGTGTATTATATTCTGCACTTCTTTGAACGTTTGGAACGACGCCGGCTATGTCAATTTTTAAAGGCCATTTCGGTTATCTCTAGTGTGACTTGTTCCAAATATTCAATCACCTGGTTAGATACTTGAGGTGGCCAAACTTACATTACATCACTCATTGCATGGAAACACCACCGGTCAACACAATACAGTAACCTAATTCATGATTTTTTTTGGTAAGTGCTTTTTTATCCTTTTTATACCTGCCTGCCTACCCTAGCCCTAAACCCTGTGCACGCCCCTGCTTGCATCCACCGGCGCCCAGCAAATTTCACCAAGTCATCTGTCCACCTTGTGGGAGGCCGTCCAACACTACGCCTTCCGGCCCGTGGCCGCCATTCGAAAGCCCTTCTTCTCCATAGGTCAAAAGTAAAAAATATTTTATTCGAATTAAGATTTTTACAAATAATTTTTCGACGTCAAAGCTAACATGGATGGCACGTTCACTACCAGTGTACGCCCTCTGTGGAGAAGAACGGCCAGAAGAAACTCCACAGGAATTGTATCTTTTGTACTTTTCTTTGAAATATATAAAGAATCATACATGAGTCATAATTACAATCTACTCCACTGATTTGGAACAACAGTTGACCAGACGTTTTTATCAGCTTTAAATTGGCTATCGGACAGATTTACAATATCATCTGGTATTTTATTATAAGGTAGAAGCGAATACAGTTCCCCATGAATGAATTATTAACCTTACACAGTCTAAACTTTGGGTGCGCTATTTTATTTTTATTTCTAGTATTTATATTATTTTACGGGTTACTAACAAGGGGCTCTGTGATCCCTACTTTGGAGATTGAACCGCTGATTGAACCGCTGATTCAGATTAACATATCATGTTTCCTGTGTCCCCACATTATGTATATCAGAATTCTTAAGAAATAGCATTATGTTCTTCCGGACATACAAGATGTTTTCAAATATGTACTGTGAGGATACCGTGAGGATATAAATTTCTTTAAACAATTCCCTTAGAGAATCGCGACCACGCAATTTATATATGGAACGTATCGCCCTCTTCTGTAACACAAAGATGTTATTTATGTTAGTAGCTTGACCCCACAATAAAATTCCGTAGGACATAATGCTGTGAAAATAGCTGAAATATACAAGTCTAGCAGTAGCAACGTCAGTCAGTCTTTCTGACCGCGTATATCGCCGAGCTGAGCCTTGCGGATAACGCATTTAAATGAGGGTCCCATTGTAACCTTGCGTCGATAGTGATCCCCAAAAAAACTGTTTCATTTACATATTGCAAATTTTAGTTATTCAAGACAATAGCTAAGTTGTTGTTCCTTACATTAGGCAATGAAAATTTTATACATTTTGTTTTCTTGGGATTCAACATTAAATTATTTGTCGTAAACCAAGCATGGATCTGGGAAAGAGCGTCATTTACTTCGTCACTATCTTGATTATGTCTACTAACTTTGAAAATTAGAGAAGTATCATCTGCAAATAACATTATCCTAGATCGGTTTTGTACCATAAAAGGCAGGTCATTTATATATACTAAAAATAAGAACGGTCCAAAAATTGAGCCCTGTGGCACGCTGATTTTGACTTTAGATCCCAGTGACTTCGTGCTGTTTATTTGAACTCTTTGAATTCTATTTTATAGATAGGAACTAATCAAATTTAGGGCTCCGTCTCTAACTCCATAATGTTCCAGCTTTATTAGCAGCGTCTCGTGATCGACGCAGTCGAAAGCTTTAGATAAGTCACAGAACACCCCAATAGCATCCTGCGACTCCTCCCAAGCCCCGTACACGCGATGTAGGAGAGCAACTGCAGCGTGGTGGTCGAACGCCCCTTAGTAAATCCGAACTGTTGACTATGGAGTAGATGATTCAGATTAAAATGAGATAGCATTTGATTAAGTTAATACTTACTTAATAATTCCTTTAAAAAATTTTACTGAGTACCGGAAGTATAGACACTGGCCTAAAGTTACCGGGATCCTTTTTATCTCCTGACTTAAATAAAGGTATTATTTTACTATGTTTCATTAAATCTGGAAATACACCCTGATCAGCACAAGAATTGAATAAAAATACTAGGTAAGGTGCCAGAGTTTCGATTATAGAACTACACAACTTAACCGACATACCAAATAAGTCTTCAGTATTTTTTAGCTTTAATTCCTTAAAAGTTTTAATCACTACCTGCGGGTTTATATGCCTAAACTCAAACGCAGTTGGGCACCTTTGAACATTAGCATTCAGCAGATCGCGAGCAGAAGAAGGTGAGGAATTAAGCGGCTCTGTACTTTTTAATGGAATGTTTGTAAAAAATGTTTCAAATTCTTGAGCAATATCTTCATCTGCAGTAATGATACCACTAACAGTATTTAATGAATGTCTGTTGTCGTATACTTTAGTTTATCCCGTTTTGCAGTTTATCACCTTCCAAATCGTCTTTACAACATTATCAGCCGAAACTATTTTGTTTTTAATATATTTGGCCTTTGCTACTGCACAAACCTTTTTAAAAGTTTTTGAAAAAGTTCTAACATATTCAATGAAGATTTCACTATGGTTATACGCCTTTTCAGCATATAATTCGAATAAACTATCTCTACTAATGCGAATGCCCTTAGTAGCCCAGTCACTAAATCTGAATCTAGGCTTAATATTAATTGTCTTAACTTTAAATATATCCTCAAACTCACAATGTAATAAAGAAAAGAACTCTTTATAAAAACAATTTGGATCATTCATAGGTTATCAGTTCGTCGAGCTATATGGCCTGCCCATTGCCACTTCAACTTACTTATCTTGAAAGCTACGAGTATGTCGATGACATTGGTCTTTCTACGTATCTCCTCATTTCTGATTCGATCAGCAACATCTACTAACATTAAATCCGGACAAATCTAATTACATGTATTTTTCCATGCGCAATTCAAAGCTGGCCCTAACCAATCCTAAACAGTATGTACACCATTGTAAGGATAAAGACCAAACGAATAGCTTGTGTAAATGTCCAGTTATAGCTATTACTAACAACATAAGGTATTTAGGTAGGTATTATAATTGACGATACTCTCTCTTGCCGAAGCTTTGAGCAGTAAAATGCGTAAGCTAATATTTGTATTTAAAAACTACGCTCTATCGTAGATTCAAAAATTATTAAACAAGTTGTCTTATGTCAATCAATAGGGTTACAATAAAACATATACCTGAACTCGGAAGATTCCTGTGCTTCAGGCGAAAAAAATTGGTCTTAAATTGGAATTTTGGAAAAAACTGGAATGTTTAGTCGATAGTATTATATTGTAAAATAAGTTTCTCATTTAATTATTATTATTATTATTTATTAAACCGCAGTTTGATTGGTAAAATTCACTCTTTGGTCTTGATCACGATAATGATGATGATGATTTAGTAAGACTTTGAATGTATTAACGTTGCGTTCTTTCCAGCTGATCCACGAGCTAAAAGAAGGCTTGGATATCGCGACAGACATGCGCGCCGCATTCGCGCGCAACATTCAGACAGCGCTTAGTGGCCAGCGTGCGGGCGGCGGCGTGCGCGCAGAACTACTGCGCATCATACGCTGCTTCGACAACACCGTCGAAACCGTGCTCAAAGTAATGAAATGAATCGTTTATTAACTTTTGGATGTTACATATTAGTTTCGTCATTACATTTTTTTTTTGGTGAGTTCACTACACAATTTGTGGAATCTGTAGTAACAATAAGACCATTATTAAGGCAATATTTAGACCGTTATTAAAGCAACATTCAGACCGTGATTAAGGCAACATTCACACCGTGATTGAGGCAACATTCACACCAAAGTTTGAGAAGTCGGTTGTTGGCGTCGTCTTCAGCGTGTGGGGCATCCCACACTCTGAAGACGATTGTTTTGTGTTTCCAGCAATACCTGTCGTACCTAAGCACGATGTCAGCCGTGGAGCAACTGGGCCGCACATGTCTGCAGGCCGAGTGGGACTTCACGGCGCGCCTTGCCAAGCGGGTCCAATGCGCAGCCGTCCTCGCGCCCGCCGCCTTCGCGTGAGTGTGTGTGTGACGGAACCGGGTCACAAAAAAAGTTAATTCTGTTTTGTTATTACAGATTTAAATTTTTATATTTTGTTTTCTTAATCGTGTGTTTGTTGTGTTGTTTTGTGTGCAATAAAGAGTTTGTATTGATAATCTACCTATCGTATTTATGACTATTAGAATAATAATATAACCAAATTAATTGTGCGAGTTAGGTGCTATGTTTTAGCAGGCTTTGCTAGGCGGTTACTCTTCTTTACTATTTTAATTTCTACGTTTTAATAATTTTTCTAATTTTGATTGAATTTGGTTTCCTCTATATTTTTTAAGGCCTCACATCTCCATACTTTTTCTGTGTTTTTGTCGATATCATGTTTACTGTTAATTTACGTCACGTACATTCTCTCTTAAAGATGAAAGACGAATGCATGTAGCTGAGATGCGAATGTTAAGATGGATGTGTGTGTGGTATGACGAGGAAAGACAGAATAAGAAATGAGTATGTAAGAGGAAGCTTGAAAGTGGCACCCATAGTGGACAAGTTGAGGAGTAACAGGCTGTCGTGGTATGGGCGTGTGATACAAAGAGAGGAATCCCATACCACCAGACGTATGCTAGATATGAGACTCAATGGAAAAGCAGGTAGGGGTAGACCCAGAAAAGTATGGATGGATTGCGTGAAAGATGATATGTGTAAGAAGGGAGTGAATAGTGATGTGACGTCTGACAGGGATGAACGGAAGAAGAAAACATATTGTGCCGACCCCAAATAAAGGGAACAGGGCAGGAGAATGATGACATTCTCTCTTAAAAAATACTCTAATTTGCTCTTGAAAACTAACTGATTTTTTTATCACTAACAATGAAACGAACATGTTTCTGTTTACAGCGAGATAGCGTGCAATCAGCTGGACGGAGTTCGCCAGCAGTTCCAGATGAAACAGAAACAATTGGAGTACCTGGAGAAGAAAGAGGGAGATTCCGACAAGTGAGTCATAGGTCAAGTTTTATAATGAAATAAAATTATCTTGTCTTATTTTATCTTATACTGAACTTTACTACTTTTGCACAAAAGATAAGCATATTATTGCAAGAGTAGAAGTGTATAGGCATGGCGTCGTAGTTGAGATAAAGTACACTGTGATTATTCTGCTAGTCCCAGATATTGCTGGCAAAATCATTGTCCGAAAAGTAAAATGCTACTATCCACGGAAACGGTTACAAGAGCCACCCACGTCAGCAGTCATTCCGGTTACTATCCACGGAAACGGTTACAAGAGCCACGTCAGCAGCCATTCCGGCTACTATCCACGGAAACGGTTACAAGAGCCACGTCAGCAGTCATTCCGGTTACTATCCACGGAAACGGTTACAAGAGCCACGTCAGCAGCCATTCCGGCTACTATCCACGGAAACGGTTACAAGAGCCACGTCAGCAGCCATTCCGGCTACTATCCACGGAAACGGTTACAAGAGCCAAGTCAGCAGCCATTCCGGCTACTATCCACGGAAACGGTTACAAGAGCCACGTCAGCAGCCATTCCGGCTACTATCCACGGAAACGGTTACAAGAGCCACGTCAGCAGCCATTCCGGCTACTATCCACGGAAACGGTTACAAGAGCCACGTCAGCAGCCATTCCGGCTACTATCCACGGAAACGGTTACAAGAGCCACGTCAGCAGCCATTCCGGCTACTATCCACGAAAACGGTTACAAGAGCCACGTCAGCAGCCATTCCGGCTACTATCCACGGAAACGGTTAAAAGAGCTACGTCAGCAGCCATTCCGGCTACTATCCACGGAAACGGTTACAAAAGCCACGTCAGCAGCCATTCCGGCTACTATCCACAGAAACGGTTACAAGAGCCACGTCAGCAGCCATTCCGGCTACTATCCACGGAAACGGTTACAAGAGCTACGTCAGCAGCCATTCCGGCTACTATCCACGGAAACGGTTACAAGAGCCACGTCAGCAGCCATTCCGGCTACTATCCACGGAAACGGTTACAAGAGCTACGTCAGCAGCCATTCCGGCTACTATCCACGGAAACGGTTACAAGAGCCACGTCAGCAGCCATTCCGGCTACTATCCACAGAAACGGTTACAAGAGCCACGTCAGCAGCCATTCCATATGAGAAGTTTTAATTTTGATACCAATAGTGGTTGGTTGTCAACTTTACTTCCCACTCTATATTTTGATTAAATGAAATTAATCGTTTAATAACTTTAAGAAGTTACATTTTTTAGTTTCTTCATAAAAGAAATCTGCAGCTGTCAGCAGCTCGCTATGTTGTTGGACGAGTCCGTAGCCTAGTCGGTAGTACGCCTGCCTACGAAGCACAAGGTCGCGTGTTTGAATCCCGCCTAGGGCAAACATTCGTGTGATGAGCACTTGTGTTTGCTTTGTGTCTGGGTGTTGTTTATCTATATTATATTATTTATGTATTTATCTATAAGTAAAAGTATGTCAGCTGTCTAATGCATTCCTTAGTTTAGGATTGGCCAAAATCGGTCGGATAGATCATCATCATCATCATCATCAAAAGGCCGTGTGTGAGATGTCCCCACATATTTACTATGTGAGAATAAATATTAATGTCCTTGCGTTGTGTTCAATTAAAATATGAACATTAATTAAAATTGTAAATTTTCTGATATAATTTCATGTTTGTGCTAGCAACACTTAAGTTTAGCCAATATTCAAATTTGTTTATGGCAATTTCTCTCTCTTCCGTAGCTGTCATCCCACTGTGAACAGCTCTTGTACTTTTTGCATTATAAAAATTAAATAAATGCGATTTATTCGTTAACTAAAGCTTGCATTTTATTTGTACATGCAAGCGTGTGGTCCTTCAGACAAAACCAGCAAGTTTTTAGTGTTTCGTGGCGTTGCTCGGCGCAAGTACGTTCGTCGACCGCCAGATCTGCGAAAAATTGCATTATTTTCTCGTATTTGCGCATCAGAGAAGCTGTGGAGCATCGTGAAACACAGTTCTACGAGAATATCAAGGAAACCCACTTCAATTTCTGCAAATTGCAGACGATTTTTTCTTGGATGGAGTGTGGGTAAATTGGGAAACTTGTCGATTCCCGCAACGGCATTTCGAACGTCGAGTTTCGGAAGTACGTCATCGTCGTGAGCGGCGGCGAGCGCTGCCATAGAGCGCTGTAATCGTCCCGTGTCGTCAGGTTGGCCATTCTGCGCGCTGCGAGTGTCATCGTGGTGACAGCTGTCAGACTGACAGTTATGCGATCGTCGGGGGGTCAGTAATAGTGTTCTGTAAACTGTATCTCTTTTTAGATGTCTTATTTGGTAAACAAACATGGCGATAAGGTGACCATAGACACAAAATAGTGCTTCCAAATAATAGATTTCATTGATTTAATTGAATGTAATTGAATTGGTGATTAATTGTAATTGGTAATTACAAGCATTTCGGAATATCCTACGTCGTATATCTCTTACTCTAATTTGTCATCATTGACGTATTTATTGTAGTGATGGGTTAACTCGCTTTGTCTAGAGTAGGTCGAGTTGAAATGGTAGCCAACTCGAGTCGCAACTCGAGTTGATTCGACTCGAGGCGGGCGGCGGCGGCGCGCGGCGCGTGAGTGCGACGTGGGGCGCATTCCGAATCAGACTTTCAGCACTGTCAGCGATCAGAAAAGCAAAAAAGTATGAGTTATGACAGCTGACAGTAATTCGGAACGCGATTACGGGTGCTTAAATCGATTTCAGCGCACTCAAAGCGCGTACCGAATTACTGTCAGCAGGCGAAACTCATACAATCTGATCGCTGACGGCGCTGACAGTTTGATTCGAAAGTCACTTAAGCGTGTATCGGAACGCGCCCGTGATTCATTCATTATAACATTTAACATACATTTTTTAATTGCAATAGATAGAGACGTCACGTCTGACCACTTATTTGTCGAATCTATTTTTCTCTGTCTACTTATATTTTTAAAGATTCAACCAGTCTATTCCGATTAAATAATTGAATTGTGTATGAGTGCGTGATATACCTCATCTCTAAAATCCAAAGATAATGTAGAGATACCCGATCGAAATATGGTTTGAGGTTAGAACGATTTATTGATAATTATGCGAAAAACTTAAGTTTTCGATGATTAATTCTAACAGAATTTGTGAGTGAATGCTTGATAAGTGTTTGTTTCAGGTGTATTAATATTTTGGGCTAGTTCTATAGTGTGATCAGCCCGTAAACTTGAGATTTTGTCGAGGTAAGTGGTTTGTTTACCAAATAAGACATCTAAAAAGAGATACACTGTAGGGTCAACGGAACGTAATCAAAACAAACGTCCTTTTCGCGCTAAACTTCTGTTTTTCGTCGAGTTTGCGTTGCGGAGTGCGTAAAATAACAAGAATCCTGTGTAATTACGGCTTAACTAAAGTGCGGCTCAACGTTTCGGGCAATAAAACCAGTGTTACGTCTCATAGTGCAGTGTTGCGGCTTAGTGTGTGCGGTCTTGCGTATTGTTTGAGTGTTACGGCTTATTTACGTACGGTAAACCATGGCAGAAGACCTGAAAAGGTTACAAATCCAACGTGGACAGCTTAAAGGTACTGTGACTAGGATAGAGAACTTTATAAATGATCCTATCAACCTAACCTCTTCTACCGCGGAAATGTTACAAGCTCGTAAAGATAAATTAATCTGTACAATGAAAGACTATGAACGAGTCCAATTAGATATTTTGTCCCTTTACTCAGAAGATCCTGAGAAGGTTGAGGAGTTGGAAGAAAAGTATTATTACATAATTTCAAGACTTGATTCAAGTTTAAAAAATTAACTGAATCAGAAGTTTCTAAATGTCCAAATGTAGCATCTTCCAAATTGCCTAACATCGACATTCCAGTATTTTCTGGCAGGGATTTTACAAAATACACTCCCTTTATGGATTTGTTTACTGCTGTTTTTCATAACAACAAATCACTTTCTATCTAAGAAAGTATAAAGAACAGGTTTGATAATAAGGCACGATTGATAAGTAACCATATTAATATTATTTTGGAAATGCCATCTATGGTACTGCGGTCTCTATAAGATCTTTTATTACGGAAGTGCAGCAACAAATTTTTGCCCTTAAAAATTTCAAGCAACCCACAGATAAATGGGATATGTTGCTTATTTGTATTTTAACTAAAAAGTTGGATCCATATACCAACCGAGCATTTCAGCTAGAAAGAAGTCCTAATACTTTACCTACAATGACTGAGTTTATCTCATTTTTAGAGAAGCGCGCTATAGCGTTTGAAGAAAGCGGAGACAAAATTACTCACGAGAGTATCTCCAAAAAGGCTTTCAAAGTGACTAATGTTGCCACTAAAAATACTTTCAATAAAGTATGTAAATATTGTGATAAGGCTGGTCATTTATTTTAAAATGGCAGCAGTTGTTGACAGGCAGAAGTTCATTGACAATCACAAACTGTGTTCGGTTTGTCTCAATGAACATAAAGGACGCTGCAGATTCCATTTTAAGTGTAAAATTTGTAAATTGGGCCACAATACGCTGCTACATATAGATGGCAATGCAGATCAAGAGCAAACGGTTGCTCTTCATACAAATAGCTCCTCTACCCAGGTACTATTACCTACAATTCATGTTAAATTGGTTGATTTTAGAGGACATAACCTATTTGTTAGAGCATTGCTTGATAGCGGTAGTCAAGCCTCATTTATCACAAAGTCTTTAAGAAAAAACTGTCTTTGATTCCTATGACTCAAATTACCAATATCATAGGTATTGGCAATACAAATTATAAAATAGATAAACATGTAAATGTTGTAATTCATTCTCCAGTGCAGGACATTCAGCTTAATGTAAAGTGCAGTGTAGTATTCAATTACCACACAGTTGCCTCAACAACGGTTTGATCTTGCAAAGTTTGCCACAAGATATTCAGTTATCAGACAGATGTAAATTTTAATGTGCCAGATGATATTCCTCTGCTCTTAGGAGCTGACATATACTTCAACATTCTGTTGGAGGGTCATGTTAAATTGGGGGATGGTCTAGTTTTGCAAAATACTATGTTTGGGTACGTTGTTGGGGGAACTGTTTCTCAAACACAAGCTTCTTGTCATTCATTGGTGTCTAATTTTGCAGTTCATGATTCTAAAAAATGTTATGGAGTAGTTCTGGCTAAGTGAAACGGTTCCTGAGGTACCTAAAATGTGCAATAAAATCTCTATAGAGTTTCAAAAGGCAGAAGAAATTTTTGCCCAATCTGTTCAGATCAAAAAATGATAAGTTTCATGTTGATATGCCTCTTTCAACCAGTTTGGATAATTTACAGCTAGAAGACTCCTTTTCAGCAGCTCTGCAGAGATTTCTTGCACTGGAGAAGAAATAACAGAAAGATTTAAAATGTTTTGAGTTATATAAAGCATTTATAGATTATAGATGAGTATCTTGCTCTGGGACATGCCAAAAAAGTTGATATTAGTACTTATGACCTTAAGAATGACCCTGTTTACTTCTTGCCCCATCATGCTGTACTGAACGAGAACAGCAAAACAACCAAGCTTCGTGTTGTATTCAATGGGAGCATGAAATCTAAAAATAAACTTTCCCTAAATGATGTTATGTTAAATGGGCCCATTGTTCAAAGTGAACTTTTCGATATTCTTATCCTATTTAGGACATATATTTACATATTGATTTGTGATATAACAAAAATGTTTCGAGCAGTTTACATTAATGAACAACAAACATTTCTTCAAAATATTTTATGGAGAGATGATCCACAAAAACCTATATGCTGCCTGCAGCTGCAGACAGTCACATATGGACTGAAGGCCTCAACCTTTATAGCCACAATATGTCTTGTTGAGTTGGCACAAAGATTTGGTGATACCTATCCACTTGCTGCTCAAGCCATGCGTTCCAATACATATGTGGACGATGTATTATCAGGGACAGATGATTATGGTCAACTAACTGAGCTTAAAAAACAGTTAGTAGAGCTTTTAAGCAAAGGTAGCTTTTATTTGCATTTTATTTGTACACGTTGTCTTTGAGCTTCACTATAATGGTATAGTAGTACTGACATCGAGTTTATTGTTTTCCCCTTTCGCTTCCAGACAACACGTGTACACAATCTGCCGCGCAGTGCAACAAGTGTATGCGAGCGAACGAGACGGCGCTATCCACTGCGCGCAGTGGGCCCGCCGCCTGGCCGCGCGCCTTGCCCGCGCCCCGCCCCCCGCGCACGCCCCGCCGCGCGCCGCCATCGCCGTGAGTACACGCCTCCCTCTCGCACACTAGAGCGAGCGAGATGGCGCTATACACTGCGCGCAGTGGGCCCGCCGCCTGGCCGCGCGCCTCGCCCGCGCCCCGCCCCCCGCGCACGCCCCGCCGCGCGCCGCCATCGCCGTGGGTACACGCCTCCCTCCCGCACGCTAGAGCGAGCGAGACGGCGCTATCCACTGCGCGCAGTGGGCCCGCCGCCTGGCCGCGCGCCTTGCCCGCGCCCCGCCCCCCGCACACGCCCCGCCGCGCGCCGCCATCGCCGTGAGTACACGCCTCCCTCTCGCACACTAGAGCGAGCGAGACGGCGCTATCCACTGCGCGCAGTGGGCCCGCCGCCTGGCCGCGCGCCTTGCCCGCGCCCCGCCCCTCGCGCACGCCCCGCCGCGCGCCGCCATCGCCGTGAGTACACGCCTCCCTCTCGCACACTAGAGCGAGCGAGATGGCGCTATACACTGCGCGCAGTGGGCCCGCCGCCTGGCCGCGCGCCTCGCCCGCGCCCCGCCCCCCGCGCACGCCCCGCCGCGCGCCGCCATCGCCGTGGGTACACGCCTCCCTCTCGCACACTAGAGCGAGCGAGACGGCGCTATCCACTGCGCGCAGTGGGCCCGCCGCCTGGCCGCGCGCCTTGCCCGCGCCCCGCCCCTCGCGCACGCCCCGCCGCGCGCCGCCATCGCCGTGAGTACACGCCTCCCTCTCGCACACTAGAGCGAGCGAGATGGCGCTATACACTGCGCGCAGTGGGCCCGCCGCCTGGCCGCGCGCCTCGCCCCGCGCCCCGCCCCCCCGCGCACGCCCCGCCGCGCGCCGCCATCGCCGTGGGTACACGCCTCCCTCTCGCACACTAGAGCGAGCGAGACGGCGCTATCCACTGCGCGCAGTGGGCCCGCCGCCTGGCCGCGCGCCTTGCCCGCGCCCCGCCCCCCGCGCACGCCCCGCCGCGCGCCGCCATCGCCGTGAGTACACGCCTCCCTCTCGCACACTAGAGCGAGCGAGACGGCGCTATCCACTGCGCGCAGTGGGCCCGCCGCCTGGCCGCGCGCTTCGCCCGCGCCCCGCTCCCCGCGCACGACCCCGCCGCGCGCCGCCATCGCTGTGAGTACATGCCTCCCTCTCGCACACACTAGAGCGAGCGAGACGGCGCTATCCACTGTGTGCAGTGGTTTTCCAACACATCAAACCCTTATCCCAGACACAAACACCAAATCTCCAACAAAAAAATCACCAAACCTCCGCTACACACAACAACATTTACTGAACTTCCTTTCTCCAACCCACACAAACCATTATCATCATCATCATTTAATTGACTATTTATACTTAACGAGCACTTGTTTAAACTAAAATCGCTTTACAGGCGGAAACTTGTAATTGCTCTAGCATATTTACTGTTTTCAATAGCTGTAAGTTTCCCGAATACAAATAAAATGAAAATTCTAAGGCGTTCGATAAAATCTGCTATGATACACTCTTACGAAAGCTTTGGAATCTAGGTGTGCACGGTGATCTCTTCAGATGGCTAAAATCTTACGTAGAAGGAAGATGCCAGGCTGTTGTACTGGGTGGATACTGTTCTCAGTATAAGTTCATCCCCTCTGGTGTGCCTCAAGGATCTCATTTGGGTCCTTTATTGTTTTATCATCCGGTCTATTGAAGACTGTGGTACATTGCAAAGAGACTTGACTCGATTTGAAGATTATTGTGACGCTAATAAGCTTTTCCTTAACCC
>OX579656.1:0-125684 GCA_951230895.1 Carpatolechia fugitivella | reverse complement strand
AAAAAGGCTAAAAAATGATGGGCAGCCCCAGGGGGGACGCCGGAGCGCGGGTCTGCGGCACTCAGCTGGCACGGGCGCGGGCGCGCACAACGCAGGGGTCCAGGCACGTCCAACGCCCGGTGGCCTCAGGGGTCCGGAACCCACGGCGATGTGAACGAGAAAGGCACGGAGGGACCCTCGTGTGTGTGCCGCAGAGACCGGAAATACACTGTAAAGATGTACAAGGAAATAACCGCCATCCGACCAAGACAAGGAAAGAGAAAAGTACGTCGATAAAAACCAGGAGGAAGACAGCACAAGACTTACCCGGCCAACGTAAAAGTAGGTTAAAGTAGGAGCCTGTCCCAAAAATTATCGCATTAGCAAGAGACGATAATAACACTGTGTCCCAAGGTTTTATATCATTTCCAGATAATTTATTTCGTAAAATTCAACCACGTTCAAGGGATCAAACGTTCCATTTCCTGACAGACGACAACTGAGAAAACAATAAACAATTTAGAAAAAGGTCAAACCAACAAAATTTTAAATTTGAAAATGTGACATAACAACCGGCCAAAAGAAAAAAGAGCCATACCAAAAAGGTTATTAAAAACCCTGCAGTAATGCTGCAGACATCCCTTCACCAGAAAAAAAATCCTCCAACTCGAAAAGGAAAAAAAATCTTCGAGATGGCAACCCTCGAAGGAAGTTGACCACCCTAGAACAATAGAGAAGAATTGTCCAAAGTCAACTATGAAAGGAAAAAAATATCGATAAAAATTTATCGACACTCTACCCCATCACTATAAACCAACGAACACGTCATGTTCCCAGCACGGACGGCTCATAACGGCTCATACGACTCACTGGCCCCAGGATAAGAACCACCGGTGTCCCAACAGAAGCCAAGTCAATCCACCAGGGAAAAAAAGGAGGACGGAAATGGCTTGGAGAAAGAAAAAGGAAAGTTGTCAACCACAACAGAAAAAGGTGGAGACAACCGAAGGAAACACCGATGAAGTGGTATCCCTGAGCCAGGAGGAAAATGTATGATACGTACAGGATAGAAAGGGAAATTTGGAAATTAGGATATGTCGGAATATCGGAATGTTGGAATGTCACTAAGTTTTAAAACATAAACGCGCCTACAAACGATATATTTACACACCTAAATGCTAAAACTAAAAACTATACAAAATATCAACAAGTAGTTTTTGAACTACTGGTAAAAAGTTTACAAGTCGAAACCGTCAGTTACGCCCGTAATCGGCGGCAAGAGAAGAAAAACTTCCAATCGACCGTGCGCGAAAACTGACAGACGACTTGTAAACAAAGAGCTATCAAACGAGGGCCGACGCTCGCCCACGTCATCGTGTTCATCCCGAAACACGTCAGACGCCGTCCAGCGACACGATATCGACGGAGTCCCCTCAGGACTCGACTCTCGGCTCATGCTTGGCAATTTCTAGGCCTTTTCAAATTTATATTATACCGTTCGGACAAATTTAACTAACTCTTTCTTTGTATACCAAAATTTCACGTTTCGCCTGTGGTCGTCGACCACAGGTTAGCTAGCTTTTCTTTTTTTAACGCTACAAATGGCACGGAGGGACCCTCGTGTGTGTGCCGCAGAGACGGAAATACACTGTAAAGATGTACAAGGAAATAACCGCCATCCGACCAAGACAAGGAAAGAGAAAAGTACGTCGATAAAAACCAGGAGGAAGACAGCACAAGACTTACCCGGCCAACGTAAAAGTAGGTTAAAGTAGGAGCCTGTCCCAAAAATTATCGCATTAGCAAGAGACGATAATAACACTGTGTCCCAAGGTTTTATATCATTTCCAGATAATTTATTTCGTAAAATTCAACCACGTTCAAGGGATCAAACGTTTCCATTTCCTGACAGACGACAACTGAGAAAACAATAAACAATTTAGAAAAAGGTCAAACCAACAAAATTTTAAATTTGAAAATGTGACATAACAACCGGCCAAAAGAAAAAAGAGCCATACCAAAAAGGTTATTAAAAACCCTGCAGTAATGCTGCAGTGGATACTGTTCTCAGTATAAGTTCATCCCCTCTGGTGTGCCTCAAGGATCTCATTTGGGTCCTTTATTGTTTATATTGTATGTCAATGACCTTTCAGATAGTATTACTGGCTCGCGTAGTCTTCTCTATGCTGATGATACAAAAATTTTCAGGATCATCCGGTCTATTGAAGACTGTGGTACATTGCAAAGAGACTTGACTCGATTTGAAGATTATTGTGACGCTAATAAGCTTTTCCTTAACCCAGACAAGTGTCACATCATTAGTTTTTCTAGGAAGAAGAATTACTATACAGTATGACTACCAGCTAAGCAATAAAAAACTAACGCGTGTCACACAAACTCGGGACCTTGGCGTTACAATGGACTCTGAGCTATCTTTTGTACCGCATGTCGACAAAATATTAAAAAAGCTTTTAAACAGTTAGGTTTTATCTTGCGAGTAAGTAAACCTTTTAAAGATCCTTTAACTTATAAACTCCTGTACAATAGTTACGTCCGAAGTCACCTGGAGTTCGCTTGTACTGTCTGGCATCCTTTTACCAAAAACATATTGACAGAATTGAACGATTGCAGAAGAAATTCGTCAAATCTCTTAGTTATAAGACCGGTCAACCATATTATCATGACTACTCTTCATGTTTAGATTATAATAAGTTATAATAAGATTATAATAAGTATATCTTTGGAGCGTGGACGTGACCGAGCTGATGTTTTATTCTTAAATAAGTTATTAAATAATCATGTGGATGCTCCAAATTTGTTAGGCAAAATAAATATCCGGGTACCTCGCAGGAATGAACGTAGTTGTCGCATAAAGTCTTTATTTAGCATCAAAAGAGCAACGCCTGTTATGTGGCAAATAGCTATGTGAGGCGCAGTTATAAAACATGTAATGATAAATTTTCTCATGTGAATATATTTGAAAGACATCTGGCGAAATTCAAAAACAATTAGATACTTAACATTGTATTTTATAGGTAGTACATACTTAATTAATTTTTGTTAGTATGGAATGGTTGAATTTAAAACCAAACTTAATTTAATATCAGGGTACTATAAGGTCTTTGTAAAATTCTTTTTTTATTTATAAGTTTTGTGTATGACCGTTTGTTACCTGAACACAAAAAAAAAAAAAAAAAAAATCAACAGCTCATATACGTCCCCACTGAAGGGCTCGAGCCTACCCTGAATTAGACCGATTAGGCCTTAGGCAACCACGCTGGACCAGTGCGGGTTGGACGACTTCACACACAACCTTTGAATTACTTCGCAGGAGTGAGCAGGTTTCATCGCGATGTTTTCCTCGAGTGTCGAATAAACGTACATATGAATTCGAATCCATCCCACAAACATCAACAATAAACTCCTTTCCCCACCACATACCAAACTCCCCTTTCACACACGCAAACACTCGCACTCTTTGGTGGAATCGCAGCCTTACAGTGAAAAATGTCTTACAAACGTGTTAATAATCTAATCACACAGTTCTATTACCTTCCAGGAAAGTCTAATGAAGCTTCGCGACCTCATAGTGGGTCAGACGCGGTCAATCCTGGAGAAGTCGCGAGACAGTGCCGAAGAGCGAGACAACACGCGCGACATCGACCGGGAGGCGCTAGGGGCGAGAGTGAGAGAGCTGCTGCTGCAGATATACAGGCTCGGCTTCGAGGTGAGTCCGGGACGGGTGACCCGTCACCGGGAACACAGAATTAATATAGTACTAACCGGGACATAAGTTACATAGGTAGAGCAGAGTCAAGGAGATTCTGATAGAATTGGTTTCATTTTTTATTTATTTATTGCACGTCTGTTTTAAATAAAATTATTTTCATTTTTACGTTAAATGATACTTAAAACTTAATCTCCGTCCATCTAGCAGCCTCACCATCGATTTTGATGTTTTAAGATTTTCGTGGTTGACTGTTGACTGGTTCACTACACTAACATTCTCACAATTCGCGTGTTCCGAAGGAGGGTAGACAGATATGTCTGTCCTTAGATGCAGTCCACTCGCCACACCACCAGTCTACTCGTGACCATGGAGCGTCGAAATATCGAGGTAACAATATTAAATATAGCCGTGGTAACAAACCCGCGAATTGTGAGAATGTTAGTGTGGTTTAATCCATGTCAAAAAATTGATTGGAATTTGATTAAATTTGTTTATGAATCTCAGAAAAAGTTTAATTGTATTTTGGAAGATATTTGAGTATTTTACTGAGGCTTCTAGATCGACGTCTAGCTAGCAGCCCCACCAAGATGACTAGCTCTATCATTATGATTTATATGTCAAAAATTTGATTGGAAATGGATTATCTCGTATACAAAGTTTCCACGAAATCGGTCCAGTAGGAGCCGAGATATTACACCCCCTTGGTGAGGCTTCCAGCTTGACGCTTGGCGTGAAGACGATTCCGGTCAAACGGAGGTATATCCAAGCAAAATAAATATACCAAAAAAATTATTGAAATTTGGTTATCTTATTCCAGCAAAAAAACTTTCAATTCGTTGAGACGTTTAGTCAGAAAATGATTCTAAACTTCTACATACATTCGGTTTTTGGTACAGTCAAAAAAAGAAAAAAAATCGTATATTATTCAGAATGGGTCTGACCAACGATTTTTGTTGAAAATGCCAAGATGTTCTATAAAAAATTACAAAAAATACTGTTTTTTTATTTTTCTTATATCTTTAAAAATGACTGAGTTATTAACGATCAAAGTGCACACTTCCGCACTAGGCGAGTGGCAGTACGCGGGTCGGACGATTAGAAGCTGTGACGTCATACGGACGCTCATCGCGCCGCACGCCTCAAGGGACACACGGCAGCTATAATATATATTATAGCTGCCGTGTGTGATGCCCTTCACTCGTTTTGTATATTTCACTGTCTGCACACATTTTACGTGTGTCTCTCGCTGTTTTCGTTATGAGAAAATATTGTATTGTTCCCGGGTGTTTCAACTTGTAGATTAAAAAGCCTGATAAGCTGTTTTTTCGCGTGCCCAGAGACAAAAAACTATTAAAAAATGGATGAAAGTGATCCGGAGAAAAGACACCATCCAACCTAAAAACTCTGCACACTGTTGTGAAGATCACTTTGATATAAGTAGAGGGTTTTTTAATAATAGCTAGAATCTTAACATAATCGTTCTTAATTCAAATGAGGAAAGCAGACACTTTACAAACACGTCAATGTATCTTGCAGTTCGCAACCAATAAAAAGCATACCGCCCGCTTTGGTATAACTCGCGCGGGCGGCGGCGCCGCCGCCGGTAGTAGGTACTCTTGCCCTATGCGCGCACTAGCGACTTTTGTCTCTCGAAACACTATGTGCCTCTCTTTCGTACTCTAGTAAACTTGACGAGAGAGGCATTACTGTCGCCGCGACAAAAGTAGCTAGTGCGCGCATAGCTTTATTATACTGTGGTGGCAGTAGTAAACGGTGCCTTCATTACTTAGGTACTCATTACTACCAAATTTAGTATAAAAAAAAAACATGAGTACCTAAGTAGACATTTTACACTTACCTACTATTAACTATATGTATCTATACCCAGCGAGTGACCATGTACTACGGGAAAACTAACTTAATAGGTTATTAGATCAGAATTAGGTCTATCGAAATAAATATAACATTTAATAAATAAATATACCTTGATAGACATTTAACACTTACCTATTATTAACTATGTATGTACTCACATGTTTTTTTTTCGTAAACAAGCTAATCTGTAAACCTTTGCACCACACTGCAACATTTTTCACACTGGTATATCAACATGTAAGTATTTAGTTTAAGAACCTGTCTACTTTCACACTTATCTACTTCCTGATGATGATAATTACAACTTAAATAATAGGACTATAACATAAATGCTTTCATAACTTTTCATTTTTATTCCACGGACTTCAGCTGCCATAAAATCACTATTCACCATGAAATATTGGGCCACCATACAACTATATCTACGGTAGGAAGATTATTTGAGTTGCCTTTCTCATAACCTTCATCCATCTTGGCAAGCCTGTGACCCACGATTACCGAAACAATATAAAAACGTAAATTATTAACAGCAAAACTAAAGTGAAGAATCCTCCGCACAGCGCACGCATCGTACCTATTACACCGCCTGCGAACACTGCTAGGCTGTACATGACGTCACACGCAGGACTAAAAGCGCGCGGAAATTTTCGTACCTCAAAAAGGTGCTTAAATTTCTCGCAGCCATAACTTTGGTAATATTGCATGTATTGAAGTGAAATAAAAAGTTATGTAATGTACATTATATAAGCTTTAATATAAGGTATGTTTAAATGTGAAACGAGAACCTATTGGTGTTCTCCATTCGGACCTGAACCAGGTGGCTAGATGAATGTATAAAAAGTGCCCCATACACATCCCGGTTGCGTTCCAGATATGCTCGTACATCGCGCGGTACGCCGCCGCCGCCGGTTACCGTTGGCAGGTCGTTGCAACACTGTGTTGTTTTGACTCATCATGATTTTTTTGTAGCTGCTACCAGCTTTCAAGGTGATTTGTTAGGTTTAATCGTATCGCTTAATCGTAAAATTATACTTTTGTACCATAGTGTACCTGCTATAGGCTAAAACACCAATTTCAACCTTATTTCTACTAGCAGAAAGTTCAAAATTGATTGACCGTCGCAAAAATAATTAGTATGTAGAAGTTTAGGATCATTTTTTGACTAAACGTCTCAGCGAATTGAAAGTTTTTTTTGCTGGAATAAGATAATCAAATTCCAATCAATTTTTTGGTATATTTACTTTGCTTGGATATACCTCCGTTTGACTGGAATCGTCTTCACGTCAAGCGTCAAGCTGGAAGCCTCACCAAGGGGGTGTAATATCTCGGCTCCTACTGGACTGATTTCGTTGAAACTTTGTATACCAGATAATAAATTTCCAATCAAATTTTTGACATATAAATCATAATGATAGAGGTGGTCTATCTTGGTGAGGCTGCTAGCTAGACGTCGATCTAGAAGCCTCAGTAAGATACTCAAATATCTTCCAAAATACAATTTAACTTTTTCTGGGATTCATAAACAAATTTAATAAAATTCCAATAATTTTTTTGATATGGTTAAAACCATCAAAATCGATGGTGAGGCTGCTAGATAGATGGAGACAAAACCTAACCTATAAAATTTAGCAATATTTATTTATTAATTTGATAGCATGTTCCCTTAACTTCACTTGTTATAATAGCACGATCTTCCGTTCCGTTTTGTGTCACGTTGTTTTCTCTTTCACGGATTAAATAACTTGCTATATAAGAGTCGCCCTTTCCTAAAATCCTTTATACCCAGTTTAAACTGTGCGACACATAATAACTTGTTAAGAGTCGCCCTTTCCTAAAATCCTTTATACCCAGTTTAAACTGTGCGACACATAATAACTTGTTAAGAGTCGCCCTTTCCTAAAATCCTTTATACCCAGTTTAAACTGTGCGACACATAATAACTTGTTAAGAGTCGCCCTTTCCTAAAATCCTTTATACCCAGTTTAAACTGTGCGACACATAATAACTTGTTAAGAGTCGCCCTTTCCTAAAATCCTTTATACCCAGTTTAAACTGTGCGACACATAATAACTTGTTAAGAGTCGCCCTTTCCTAAAATCCTTTATACCCAGTTTAAACTGTGCGACACATAATAACTTGTTAAGAGTCGCCCTTTCCTAAAATCCTTTATACCCAGTTTAAACTGTGCGACACATAATAACTTGTTAAGAGTCGCCCTTTCCTAAAATCCTTTATACCCAGTTTAAACTGTGCGACACATAATAACTTGTTAAGAGTCGCCCTTTCCTAAAATCCTTTATACCCAGTTTAAACTGTGCGACACATAATAACTTGTTAAGAGTCGCCCTTTCCTAAAATCCTTTATACCCAGTTTAAACTGTGCGACACATAATAACTTGTTAAGAGTCGCCCTTTCCTAAAATCCTTTATACCCAGTTTAAACTGTGCGACACATAATAACTTGTTAAGAGTCGCCCTTTCCTAAAATCCTTTATACCCAGTTTAAACTGTGCGACACATAATAACTTGTTAAGAGTCGCCCTTTCCTAAAATCCTTTATACCCAGTTTAAACTGTGCGACACATAATAAAAATTTTGCCCGAAGTTAAACTATGCGACTTATGTTATTTTAACTGTGATTTATTTACTATTTACAATTATAATATTGCATGTATTTTTACGTCATTTCGGCAAGAGTTGATGAATATAAACTTACCCTATTATTTAGTCGTTTTCAGTATTTTATAAACTTCTTACTACATTAAAAATTAAACTTAATTTTAAAGTTTCATAAAGTTTAGAAGTAGAAATGTAATCATCACCTCTCGCCAATATCCCGTATGCACGTTGTCCACAGCTTCACAAAGAGCTGTATAGGTTCACGCAGGCGCCCTTCGAGGCTGAGCGAGAAGAAGGCGCGAGACCTCGCCCCGTCTCGCTCCAACCCGCGCGCCGCCCGCTTGCTAGAGAGAGACGGCGGCGTCCCGAGACTATCATGGTCCACGAGTCTTTTAACCCAATGGTAGGATCAGTTCGGCTTTCCAGAGAGCAGCGATCTCGACAAGCTTCATAGTTTCAAGTCTTTGTGGTAATTCAGTTCTGGGTTTTAGATTTAAAGGCGCATTGTTTTTTCTTTGTTGGCGATTCGGTGTGAGTGTGCTCTTTGTGTTGGTCTTCTATCGGTGGAGGATTGTTTGTCAGCTAATTTTCAGTGCACTTGTGTTGTGTTTTGTTGTGGCTTATTATGACTTATGGAAAGATATGGAGTTATAAAAACGGTGATCTATCAGGGTGACATAGAATATATTTCTACAGTTTAGTACGGTACCTGACTATCCAACGCACTTATTTGTCAAACCGTTATAAAAAGCCAACTCAGATGGATTAAGTTTCAACTACATTCTAGCTGAAAATTACTGTTTAAACTTGCAGTAATGTTCAACTTAGTGTACTCTAGCTATGATACATCAAGACTGTGCCTCGAACGTGCAGATTTATCCCGTCATGTATAAAGAACGCTAAATAAACTGGAGGGGATGTGTTTAAAATACTTTCGGAAAAATATATAGAAAAACAGAAACATTACACCGTGAAAGCAAAGACATCACCTTCGACTAGCGTTTTTTTCACGTTACAGGAACTATAATTAATTGTACTCTGTCTGCAGCTATCCTTTCAAACAGTCTGCCTAATGCGTGGCTAACACTGCTAAATAAAGCTGCATGATTTTGGCCGCGCGGCGAATGTCGGATGCTCTATCGGATGGATCTACTTTGGGGCGACTTCAGTCACCTGCGGCCGAATAGCCATTTAGACAGTCGTGCGATTTTAATCACTCGTGTAAATTAGTAAACCTTGCAGGAGTGTAGACCTTGAAAGATGTAATTAACGTTTTAGATCCACAAAGAGCTCCACCGCTTCGTCCACGACTCGCACGTGGCTGACTCTCAGCGCCCCCCCGGGTCGTCGAGGGGGGTCGCGGGGGGGAGGGGGCGGCTGCTGCGCGGGGAGAGTGTGCTGGATGAGGCGGAGGGAGATGAACGACTCGTGTACACTGATCAGGTGAGAGGTCTTAGCTTTTAAGGATGTGATTTGAATATTTTTGAACTGACTTGCAGTGCAGACTCGGATTTTGGTGGGAGCGGATGGCTCAGGCTCCTTTAGAGACCGAGCGAGCACAAAGTGCTCGGGGGAAAATGCTCTCGCATGTCCGGACGGCGGCGGATGTCTGGCTCATGTGGTCGCATTTCAACACTAGTAACGTATCCATACTTATAAATGTGAAAGTGTGTGTGTTTGTTATATGTATGTGTGTGTATGTTTGTCTGTCTTTCAAAATTCCAATAATTTTTTTGATATGGTTAAAACCATCAAAACGTCGAAACGGAGCGACGGATTGACGTGGTTTTTATGTGGAGATAGTTGAGTCTGGAGAGTGATATGGGCAACTTTTTTTCTCTTTCTAACCCCCCACCTCCCTAAAATAGGGGGTGGAAGTTTCTATGGAGCTTTCCGCAATTTTTAAGGTAGAAAGCTAAACATTGCTATGCGGACTCTTTGATACTAACGAAAAAAAGGGGGTAAAAGTTTGTATGGAACTTTCTTCAGTTTAAAAGGTAGAAAGCTGAAAATTAGTATGCAGACTCTTTGTAACAAACGAAAGTATTTGACGTCGTTTGTTCGTTTTATATTTAACTAGAAACGTATTAAATATAAACAGGAACAAATTTGGACGTCGCCACCATGCCGGCCCTCCGTGATGTAGTTGTGAAACACGTTGGCTGCGGGGCTTCAAGTCCCACCAGAAGGTTTAGGTTTCTGGTTGTTTTCTATGAATCAAATACTTAACGTAAAACAATCACGTTATTAACCCCACCCTACCGCATTCCAGAGCCAGTCCAGCATAGAGTTGTTCCTGCAGGGCGCGTCCCCCTCCCCCCCGCCGCCCCCGCCGCCCGCCGCCGCCTGCGCCGCGGACCAGCGCTGGGCCGAGACGGTCGCGCGCGCGGTCGTCGAGTTCGCGCAGTGTTGGATGGGCTTCGTGGTGGAGAGGTGCGAGAAGGGACGCGGTCTGAGGCCCAGGTAAAGAGAGACATTTGTAGTGTACTCACCTCGCACAATAAAACACACACTCACATAACCCTCACTCGCACCTCACACATTTACTCACGCATAGAATTCTTAATTTGTAACGAATCCATCACATCACACTTAATATTATAGTACCTGGTTGACCGAGCTTAGCTCGTTTTTTTTTAAGACACCTAAGCATTTAGATTAATTACTTTACTTACTTTATGCGTTCAGACAAAAGCACACGCGGCTAAACATAGTAGCACTTTATAGCATTGAGTTATGAGTTATTTTGCTACTAAATTTCCTAGCAGCACAATAACATTACACATATAAGAAATCATCGTCACCTTAGTCGAATGACGTCCTCTGCTGGATAAACGTTTTCCCCAAGGTTCTCCACTACAAGCCGCCCGCATCTAGCGGCTTTCCGCGACCACCAGATCGTCAGTTAATACACCTTGAGGGGGGCCTACCACGATGTACGGTCGGGGTCAGAAAATGTTTACCAGTTTTCAAATTAGATTCCATATCACACTGTTTTCACTAATCTAAAATGCCATATCAAGTTACTTATTACCTTTTAAAAGTTATTATTCAATATGACGCACTGATTAACAACAAAGAGATTTATTGATCACTTTTTGATGACGAAACTCATTTCTTCACTTTTGAAATGACATTTATTAAAAAAAATGATTGTTTGAATGACGTTTGGACAAGAGTGAAATTTTAAGAAAGATGCCTATTTTTATAACGAAATAAAATGGCAAGTTTAACCCTGGAGCAAAAAGCTGAAATAATATTTCTCTTCGAATGTGGACAATAGGGCTACTGCGATTAATTATGTGTCGCTTTTGGACGAAGTGATGCTGCCTACTGTGCGCGTAGTGTATCCTGCAACATAATTCCTACACATTGCCTACGTTCAAAATAATGCATGGATACACACGGCCCGTGCTACTATGGCGTGGTTCAACCTGCACCGTGACATTCGACTCATTCAACGGCCCGCTCGGTCTGCTGATTTAAACCCAATTGAAAATTTATGGAGGTTAAAGGTTCAACGCTGGGACTGTCAAAATGAAAGAAACCCTCATGGAATGGAAAGAAACAATCATGCTCTTAGATCAGACTGTGCTCGGGTATGGGATGATATCAGACTAGAGGGAATGATCTATGCGCACGCCTTGTCGCATCAATGCGAGATAGTGGAGATAGACTACGTGCCATCATAGCTGCTGGGGGAGGTTATACTAGATATTAAATAAAGATTTTTTGAGTTTCTATTTTATTATTTCTTCATATTCTTATAAACTTTGGCGAAGGATAGTTTGACGCCTATAGGTAGGCGGAACAAGATGTTGTGGGAAAAGGGTTACCACCCGCTTGGCCGGGTGGTATAGCCAGGAGACCGAGGTCCTACTGGTGTTGTCCTTACTTCATTAGCGCGTTTCAAGCCGCGCATCGTGATTGGTCAGTTGCCTTCCTTAGTTTTCCACTGCGAGCATCTATATTGGTAGCACAGATGTCGCTACGAAACTAAAATTTTAGTTTTTTTTTTTCAAAATAATTGCTCTAGACATATATATCAAACCTTGATAGTAGTCAGTCCACCTCCTAGAGCGACCGATTCTCATATTATTAGAAAAATAATAATCTATGGTCAATCAAATTGATATGAAATAGACATTTCGACCTTGTGACTCAAATGTGTGCAGACAATTGTGATACTTAAGGTGGTAAACATTTTCTGTCCGCGACCGTACATAAGAACGGTATTATTGGAAGTTATTGTCTATAATTAATTCCGGCAGATTCCACTCCATGTTTCTTGTATTTTAAAGAATTAAATTATTTTGTTTACACCACACAACAGAACAGAAAGGTATTTCTTGAATGAAAGCTGATCGCTCATCGCATGCATTTGCATTTAGCGCCATCTATTAGTTCAAATGTTTATTTCCTGTTTTTAGTTCTCCTACTGCATGCTAGATGACACTGTCACATGTTGTTTGATACAATTTTCATCTGGCAACACCAGAAAAGAAAAATGAAGTCAAACAAAAAGCTGACTCAATTGTACTTCGCGAACTCCAGCGTTTCCACTTCGCGTCGGAATTTCGTGACCTAGAGTCGAACAAATCTTGTAAACCGGCGTTTCAACTATTGAAGCCATTCATTCATGATGGTCTTATTCGTGTCGGGGACTTTGATCACAAGCATCCCGTTATTCTTCCTCGGAAAGATCACATAGTAGATCTTTTGATCGATTATCATCACAAAGTAAATTATCACGCTGGTCCCGATCTATTAATGTCAATTCTTCGTCATAAATATTGGATTTTGTCCGCGAGCGAGATAACACGCTCGCGCCGCCCCCACCAGTCCGCACGCTGCGAACCCCGCCACAATTTGAAGAAACCACTACTTCCGGAAAAATGGCGTTGATCTAACTGCAAGCATCCAAGTCGCTCCGTGTAAAAAATGATATTTTCGTAGTGAAGTGAATAAAACTTGCAAATCCCTCATCGTGAACTAATTGTGCTTCAATTAAGTGACTTGGTGAACCTAGCCGGCGATTCCACAGGTATTGTGCCTACTTCCCTTATTTTTTTTGCAATCAACCTAGTTTTTATCTCAATCGAAATAATTAATATTGATACAGTCCACTCGTCCAACCAGATAGGGTATTCCGAATGAAACAGTCAGCGCCGTTAGCGATTAGATAATTAATAATAATATGGGTTTCGCCCGCTATACCCGGGTTACTATAGGAAAAGCTCTGAGAGATTACATATTTTAAAAACTATTTAATATCATTAAGTTAAATTAGAGTATGTAGAGTCTGTCTAATAAGTTATTATACTTGGGATTTTTTTTGGGAAATTAATTAAAAGCAACTCTGAAAAAAGTATGTAAGTACAATAACCTGTTAGACTTTAAAATGATGAAATAAGAGGTGAAGTTATTATTTTTCTGTTTAAGGCGAAATACGCTCCAGGGCACTAAGCTAACGAGGGGTGAAGCAGTGCGCGGGAGGAGCAGGCGCGCGGGGACCCGCGTTTGCCCGCGCGTTGTTTTTGGGTGATTCTTACAAAGCTAGATAGCAGATTTCGTAGATTTAGACGGAATGCGACGACGCGGCGGACGGAGGAATATGTATTGTAATGTAACTTTGTTTCATTATCATTATTTTGGCTCTTGTTACAGTGTTAATAGTTTTTAATAAAAAGTAGCAAAATAAATGTATGATGACTTGAAATTACATCACTACATAAAGTCGCTTCCCGCTGTTTGTCTGTCCCGCCCTATGTATGCTTAGATCTTTAGAACTACGCAAGGGATTTTGATGAGATTTTTTTTAATAGATAGATAATTCAAGAGGAAGGTTTATATGTGTACATGCATAATATAGTAGAGAAACACTGATAGTTTTAGAGGTTTGCACCCGTTTGCACATTGTTTATGGACATAATATGTCCAACTTGTAAATTTATACTAAAATATTATAATATAATATTTTATAATATTTTTTGTTATTTTTGATAAGCAAGAAATAAAAGGCATTTTTATTCTTATTTATTTTATGATTATTATGTAGGCACTTCTTACTTTACTTTACATATCGCCTGTGTACTTGGCAGTGCTGTAAAGACTCCAGGACAGCCACTGACGTTTCTTTTCAGAAAGTAATTATCTTTCAGACTCCCTGAGGTGCATTCCACGGGCTCGGCGAGAATCCACCAACTCAGGAAGAATATGAGCCTGGTAGAAGCTAATTAATTTTGGCTCCATCTTCTCTTTCCAGAAATTGACATCTTTTAGGATGTATAACACCTCCATTTTTTCTGTTTCTCTCCCCCATATTCCGAAAATACACCTCTGCTTTCCTGTTACGCGTAACTGCCCTTGAACCTGATAAAACCAGTTACTGTTTTTGTTTATAGTTACTTGGTCAGTCTTTTTGTTGTACTTTAATATCTGTACTTTGTTTTGTTTAACAGCATCATGAATACCATTTTTGAAGGCAGCAACAGGGCATTTCACTTCCACAATTGAGTATTCACCTACGATTCCGTCAGGTGTGGCACCTATGAACGGAAATTCTTCATCTACAAAAAGTCCACAATCTTTGATGTGTAAATTTTCTTGACTGCTCAATTGTTCTAGTGCAAATTTTTAATTTTTTAGTCCATGTGCCACTGATGCTACCGAGGATATATTCTTTTTGTACAGAATTGTGTTTACGAGAGCACCAATTTTTTTTTCCTTTTTATTATACTCCCAAAGTTAGAGGCAGTTAACTCAGGTAACTCATGAGAGTTTCCTGATTTGCAACCATTCAGTACTTTCGCGTTGCCGTATGGTCCGTTCTTGGATCCCTTTTCGGTCACTCACCATAGTTTTCAAATTTGCCATAAAATCTGCAGACGCTTTGCTAAAGTCGCCTTCAGTCATATCTGGCGCAGCTGCTCCAGATCCATAGTCATTTTGCTTTTCGAAAACTTTAGATCTGTTTTTCTTTCTTTTCTCTACGTTGGCTAGTTTTCTTTTTTGGGCTCTTTTTTGCTCCAGTTTTTTGACCCCACTCCTTGGACTTTTACCCAAATTTTTTTTATGTAATGTGTACATTGGCGTTCGTGTGTTGAAAGATACAACTGCTGCTGAGCATCTTGATTGGTATGAGCGTTTAGAGGCAAAATTAATTCTTTTGCTTCCGACAAACTTTGCTACAATACTGTTGAAACGTTCAACAGAATTGGTATCCACATCTTCCAACAAACTTCTTGATTTAGCTGCAACTGTTCTCATAATGACTTTTAATCGGAACCAAAATGGTGAATGTTCATTCTCAGCTACGGTAGTAGCCAGTATTGCTTTATCTTTGTTGCAATAATAATCTTTGCATTTTCTGTGATCCCCGTACGCGTGGTTGACAGCGTTGGTGATGTGCTCAAAGAGTTCATTTATTCCAGTTTCCCGAGGCAGTTCTTTTTTTTCTTGGATTGAAGTTGTGACGACTTTACGCATACTCATGACTTTTTCTTCAGTGATGAGATTTCTTTGTTTTTTTTGGGTATTTTGTATCTTTACCCAGCTTGTTGCACATATTCTTGTTTTCAATATTTTTGAGTAAGTTGACGAGTCACCATCTGCTACAAGACTCCCGTATACCAACCCATACATGTTGATTGATTCTTTGAATCCTTCGCTAACAATCATGGCTTCCATCCCGCTGGACGCGCCTTCGTAATTCTTGTAGCATTTATGATTTTTGGGTTCTTCATTACGTTTTTTTGCTCTCGCACATATAAGGCAGTATTTATTTTTGACGCCAATATAAAGGACCTCTCCAAATCTTCGTCCTATGATTGCTGCAACTCCAGACAGAGCTTTAAAATTAGTACCGAAGGAACGTTTGCACCATGCAGCATCAGCTAACACGTCTATTACGGGTACGCCATTAAAAAATCTGCCTTCTTGTACTGCTTCACGTTCACGAGCAGCAGCTCGTTCCATCACGTCCACTGCTGTAGCCTCCCATTCAACAAATATTTTATCTTGAATTTTCGCGTAATAATTTTCTCCAAAAATGGGAATATCTGTTGCACCAAAGAGCTCCTCGAACTGGGAGTATCCAATTCCAGAGGCAACTATGCCGGTGATAGCTGCAGTATTGACGTCAACGTTATGGACATTATTCGGGTCATCTGATTTTATCTTAAAGGTCTTTTTACATAAATTACATTGAAACTTATAATGCGAAATGAGTCCAATACGCTTTTCAGACAGCAAATTTAAATCACTGAAAGTACACTGAAACAAAGACTCATGACTTGTTACTTCCCTCAATTGTTAAAAAAAAAAACATTATGTTAACGATTCTTCGACCACTGATTTCCTTTTTAGACATTTTGACACACTCAGGTTCTATAAGCAAGGGTTCTTCTTCTTCAGGAACTTCTGAAGAGCTGAAACAAATGGGATATAAGATTACGTCAGTCCGATTTTACAATTACTTAGAATAATATCATTATAATTTATTAAAGACAGTGTAGTCTTACTTAAAAACATCAGGGGGTGGAGTGACTGTGCTATGAATCACTCTGGATTTATCCGATAAATGTGACAGGTGGCCAGATGATTTCACGCTAAACTCTGACCGATTCTCTTCCAATAATAAAGCATCAAAAGATTCCAGCCCTTTGGAATACCTAAAAAAAAGGTTTTAGAAGATATACTATGTTATTGCAGTTTTAAGCATCGTATTATATATTAAGCGTACATTGAGAATTTACCTCTATTATTTATATGTTGTGGGTATACTCACATGGAATTACCGGGATGTGGTGAAATAGCATTACTTGGACATTCAAGGCAGTCGTGCGACTGATCGACCGGCTCAACAAAACAACTGGGCGAAACTGGTTGAAGCTCTTCTAGTAGCGGATTAGATGGGCCTGTTTCATTGAGATGTCTAAAAAAAAGTCAACGCATTGTATTGCATGTAAATACATATATATTTTACAGCATAAATTAATTAATAAATTTGACTCAATTGCAATTTTAAACATCATATTTTACATTTAGCGTACATGGAGCATTTACATCTGTTATTTATATGTTGTGGGTACTCACATGGAATTACTAGGATGTGGTGAAATAGCATCACTTGGGCATTCAAGGCAGTCGGGCGACTGATCGACCGGCTCAACAAAACAACTGGGCGAAACTGGTTGAAGCTCCTCTAGTAGCGGATTAGACGGGCCTGGTTCATTGAGATGTCTATAAAAAATAATATGTATGTAATGTGTATGTTAATTTGACTACATAAGTAACCGCAACAAACGGCCGATTATCCGATTGTCCGGGTTATGGCATAAAACAACATACCTACTTACAGTTACTCACTGCTTGGTCATGGGCTCGAAGGCGTACAACAAGCATCCTATAAAATTCTATTATGTAGGTACATAATTACTTACAAATTAACGTATTATAAAACTTAATTATTATTTTTGTGAGAATCACCCACCCATTTGATAATAAATCTGTTTTAAGTTTATCAGCTTCTGTCTTTTGAGTCTGAGCTTAGAGAGTTTTCTTTTTTTCGGTTTACTTGGCATTGCTGCTACTTATATATTTTCACCCAAAAGACAAAAAGAATGTAATAAAAACGTTCGATACGAAAACTTTAGCGAGCCGTAAAAAAGTTGTACGCGGGTGCATCCAACGAGACCCTGCGGCCGACTGAGGGGTGGCGGGCGGCGGAGATAGACATGCCCCGCGCGTAAATGATGCTACGTGATTATGTTTTATTTTAGTTTTTTACGATGAAATATGTTTTTTGGAAAAAGTAAGCCCTAACATTGATCATGTGTTTAATGAGGAATTAAATGAAAGTTAAATATTTCAAAAGTACTTAATAACAATTTAAGGTTTTTATTCGCCTAGACATGCCCAAAAAGGCAAATTTGAAGCAAACTTTGTGAATTTTTACTATAGAGAAAAGTTAATCAAATCGTGTTTTGGACTTCTAAAAGTTGTAGTAACTATCTTTAGCTAAATTATTATATATATTATATAGCATTAATTTTGTAGTTTTTAAGTAGTAAAATTGAATTTGCGATCCCTCCATCTACGTTCTGTGGTAGGTTTCTAAAAGGATTTCGCCTTAAAGCAATCGCCCACTCGCCTGCTGACAGTAATTTGGTACGCGCTTTGAGAGTGCTAAAATCGATTTCAGCGTGTTTCGGAACGCAGCAGGGTGTGACAAGCAAAAAGAGTACTATACACCTTTGTACAATTATATTAAAATGAGCGTTCAAAAACTCTAACTAATAAATAAAGTGTTATTTGCAAATAAGATTTGGTCTAAAGGTCTTAGTAACTGGACCAAAAAACTTCCAAAAAAAAAAAACCTAATGACGATTCGCGGCACAGAGTTCTGTGATTGGCGGACCGATTAAGTACGTTTTTGAAAGAACGAATGCTTTCGTTCTAGAAAATATTAATTTCTATGGTCAATGTTTTTTAATCTTCAGTATTTATTTTCTTATTGGCTTGGTAATGTTTGCACCACGGGTTTGCACATCGCCAGGTACTACGAGCAAGATAAGAATACTCGGAAACTGCCAACAATTTCTATGAAATTTAGCATTCTATGGGGTTTCGGGAGCGATAAATCGATCTAGCTAGGTTTAATTTTTTTTAAATAGATTTCCCTGAATTGACAATAAATTAGGATCGGAATTTGGATAGAATTCAGAAAGGAAAATAAATTATTATTCCCATGCCTAACAGTGGTAAAGGCAGCGCTAGTAGTAATATAAAGTTGAATTTGTTGAGGTTGCGTGGATTAAATAACGTCTCCGTGGATAAAATAGCATTTTCCATTTCTGTGTTACATATCTGAAAAAATAACTGAAAATACTTTTAAATGCTTTTTTAGAAGAAAATTTCGTCACTATGTGAGTTGTAGTGCCATCTGTTGCAGAACTTTCGGTGTAAGAAAAACGAAGTGATTTTCTGTAAAGGTATTTTTATTAAGATAAGATAAGATAAAATTTATTTCAATAAAAACTTAATCTTAAACATAGAGTATAGAAATAAAAAATAAAGTAGACAAAATATGAATGCGATGCCTAAACTAAGTATTTCTTACTTGTATCTTAGGCATCAACGTAACAATGATAAAATATTTTTATACAGTTCTTAAAAAAAAAATTGTATTAATAGAATAATTATTTGACTTAATACAATAATTTACATTAAAAATAAATAAATTAGAAATAGTGTAATTATGGTAATGATCACGAGGTCAGGGTTTGTTTATGTTTATTTGTTAGTGGGACGCGCTGTACTTGCAAGAAGTTCACCTACATTAATATGTATGCTCGCGTTACAATATAGCCGAGTTTGCAATAAATGGTGTTACTCAAGTTAGTGCACAATTTTTTGATGACTTTCTTAATCTTAATGAATATTATTATGATCTATTTATTTGATCATAAACCGAAATTAATATTAATGCTTAAATAATGTTTGTTTTTCGTATCGGTATATGTATTACGAGCGGTGCTCTAGGCGCCCTCGTAGTCGATAGTACTAATATTTCTGGCTACAGCAATTTTCCTAGCAGGGCACTGCTCGTCTCCAGTTTTGTGGTTGGAGGGCTTCTTGTATCGGTGACAGGTGGCGCATTTCGCTGGCTCAGACTGATTAGGACACTCCTTAATTGAATGACCCGAGCTGCCGCAGTGACCACACGTGGAGTCAAAGTCCCGGCAGTACTTCGCTGAGTGCCCATACTGCTGACAGTTGTAGCACCTGGTCACTATGGTGTAGTCTCTAATAGGGCAAGACGTCCAGTTTATAAAAATGCGCTGTTGATTAATTAGAGTCTTTCTAAGGCTTGGAGTTAGTTCTAAAATATAATTGCATGTGGAGGCGTCTTTTTTGCCTGATTTGTGGCTTAATTTGACTGAGCCAGCCAACTGTTCTCTATTCAAGTCAGGATGTTTATCGACAATATTCTGTTCAAAAAGGCAATAAAAAAAATCATGTAGGAAATAAAGTAATAAAAGGACTTTTTAAATTGTATAACGTTTATTTGTTAACACCGCAAGGGTAGCGAACACAGAACAGAATCACACAGGACAGAGACAACAAACATACTCTTATTCACTCACACAATATATTGCCATCTGAATAGCTTTTATCAAAGTTATATTTAATTATGTATTACATTAACTACTAACACCCTCCCTCAATGGAATACATAAAACAAAAGAAACAATTAATTTAACACAACCCACAGTCCTTAACAAATTTTAATAACAACTCCCTTCCCAAAGGTTTTGTGAACATATCAGCAGTTTGATTTTCAGTTTTAACATATTTCAAAACAATTCTACCCCTTTTGATCAATTCTTTAATAAAATGAAAACGTATATCTATATGTTTTAATCTTTTAACACAATCAGTATTTGCTACCATTATGGCTGATTGGTTGTCACACAACATTGTGACTGGGCACACATTTTTAATGTTAAAATCATTTAATAAATTAATTAACCAGCATGCCTCGCTACCTGCCATACTGATTGCAATGTACTCAGACTCTGTTGAAGACAAACTCACTGAACTTTGCTTCTTAGAGCACCATGAAATTAAGTTATTTGATAACAAAAAACAATAACCTGTGGTGGATTTTCTATCCTTTAAATCCCCACCCCAGTTAGCATCACAATACCCCAGTAACTTAACATCATCATTACTGCATTTGTAAATCAATTTATAATCAATTGTTTGTTTCACATATCGCAACACTCTTTTTAATGCAGTAAGCAAAACATCATTAGCCTGATTTTGATATCTACTTAGCATTGAAACAGTAACACTAAGATCTGGTCTAGTACCTGACACTGCATACATTAAAGAACCTATCATTTGTCTACAAATATTTTCTATGTTCTTATCAATGTCACAGTTTTCCTTATTTTCAAGCATTTTAACACAAAAATTTTGATCCATAGGAGTTAACATAGGTTTGCAATTATACATATTAAATTTTTTCAAAACATTTTCTAAATATCTCTTTTGACTCAAAAAACAAACACCTTTTTCAATATCTTGTTGAACGTTAATTCCTAAAAAATCTGACACACAACCTAAATCTTTCATTTTAAATTCTTTATTTAACAATGACTTTAAATGACAAATCTGTTTATCACTTGTGCTGAAAATCAATAAGTCATCGACATACAATAATACATAAAGCTTTTCAGTATTATTACACTTGGTATACAAACAAGAATCACATTTTGACCTCACAAAACCCTCCCTAAACATCACAAAATTAAACTTATCGTTCCAATATCTGGGAGATTTTTTAAGACCATACAAAGATTTATTTAGTTTAACAATACTATTTTGCCCACTATATGCACCATCCGGTAGTTTAATAAAAACATTTTCATTGATATCTCCATACAAAAAGGCACCTGTAACATCCATCTGATAGACTTTTAATTTTAAACTTGTAGCAACTGACATGAACAATCTGAAAGTTGTTAACTTAGCGACTGGTGCATATATTTCATACAAATCTAATTGATCACTTTGCTCAAAACCCCTAGCAACTAGTCTGGCCTTGTACTTTACTTCATTATTTGACTTTTTAATTTTAAATACCCATTTACTACTTACAATCTTTTGGTCGACTGGCACTTCACACACTTCCCAGGTATTATTCTCCTTCAATGTCTCAAGCTCTCTTTTTACTGCCTCTTCCCATTTACTCGCATCAGGCCTCTGCATTGCCTCTCTATACGTTTGAGGCTCATTGTCAACTGTGTTCACATTGTGACACATGTAAAAGGAAGTGTCCTTTCTAACACGCCTGCTCCTTTGTGCTGTCAAGGTACCTGCACCTGATTCTTCATCTTCTTCACTTTCACTCGGTTGATACAGACTTCCTTCAGGTTCACATAAAGTAGACTCATCTTCCAATGACATGAAGGTATCTTCACCCATCTCTTCGCCTGTCTCCTGACTTGTCTCCTCACTTGTTTTCTCACTTGTCTTTTCACTAGTCTCTTGACTTGTCTTCTCACTTGTCTTTTCACAAGATTTCTCACCCGTTCCTTCTTTAACATTCTCTGGTATATTTGCATCTAACAGCACAATTTCTGTTTCTTTTTCTTGTGCACTCTCTTTCACGAAAATAAGATCTCTTTTCGTCTCAACCTTATTTCTTTCTGCAAAATATACTCTGTAGCCTTTCACCTGTTCACCATATCCAACGAAAACTCCTTTTTCACCTTTTGAGTCCCATTTTCGTCTCTTCTCTTTAGGGATGTGCACAAAGACTGGCGTTCCGAAGACTTTCAAATAATTTATATCATATGTTTTATTTGACCAGACTTCGTATGGCGTTTTATCTACAACTTGACTTTTTGCCGTCCTATTTAGCACATAGGCGGCGGTATTGACAGCCTCGGCCCACAGGTGCTTAGACAACCTTTTAGCGCACAGCATAGTTCGAGCTGCTTCTATCAGTGTTCGGTTTTCACGCTCAGCTTTCCCATTTTGTTGGGGTGTGTATGGTATTGTTGTCTGATGAGTTATGCCTCGTTTACGAAACATTTCTTTCAATTGGGCATTAACAAACTCTAACCCATTATCACTCCTGAAAATACACACCTTATTTCCGGTTATGTTTTCAGCTTTGTTTAAAAAATCTTCAATGCAACCTTTTGCTTCGTCCTTCTTCTCAATAAAGTACACCACTCTGTAGTTAGAAAAGTCGTCCTTAAATACCATGAAGTACTTGGAACCTCCGACTGAAGACTGCTCCATAGGACCGCACAGATCCGCGTGAATTAACTCGCACGTTCTCGTAGTCTTACTGGTACTGGTATTGAAAGGTAAACGATGCGCTTTACCCTCTAAACAGCCCTGACACTGACGATTACACTCATCATTTATCGGTATGTTGTTTCGGACGAGTACCGACTTTACGTGCTGCATATTTTGGTGTATTAGTCTTTCGTGCCACTCGTACAAGTCCGTTGACGCTCCAGCAACGTTTGCCGAACTACATTTGTAACGTACATCCAAATAATAAAGATTTCCTTCTCGTTTTGCTATGGCACGCACTTTATTTTGTTTCGAGAATTTGCACAGATTGTCATCTGTCAACATGACATATCCCTTGTCAGTCGCACAGTTCACAGAAAACAAGTTCGTTCTCAACTCCGGCACGAAAAGTACATTGTCAATGGTCGAATCAATCCATTCGCTCCCATTAAACGTTTGAAGCGACACCTGCCCACAGCCCAACGCACTAATAGCAGTTCCGTTCCCTACTATCACCGATTTTTGTACTAACGGCGAATAAGTCGAAAACAGTTCACGTTCGCGACACATATGCTCGCTTGCCCCGGTATCTACCAGCCACTTTGAATGTTCAAAATGTTCACCATCCGAAGATTTATGCACAACAAAAGCGTTACTGTCCCTTTCCTTTTGTTTTTTGAACCGGCACTCACTTTTATAATGTCCTATTTTGTTACAGTAAAAACACTTTTTGACTGGTTTGTACGCTTTGTTTTTGCATTCATTTTGGTAGTGTCCAAGCTTATTACACTTATAACACTTAACGTTTTTCTTATCTGCATATTTAACCACGAAAGCTTCTGTTGGCTGAGCTGAACCGGCCCTGCCTCTCAACCGCTCCTCCTCAACCAATAACCTCGCCACCAGATTATCAAGGGTTTGCATATTGGCTGCCGCTGACTCCCACGCTGACACAAAGTGTTTATAATCATCTGGAAGCGACATTAACACCTTGGTGATGACGAATTGGTCGGATATTTCTTCTCCCAACTGTTTGAGTTGATTTTGCATTTCTTGCAATTTTGATAGAAAAACAGCCATCCCGGCTCCTTCCTCAAACTTGTATTGAAAGAATCTTTGTTGGACTATGTGGCGACTGGTCTCTGACTTCTGTTCATATACAGAGGCTAACTTGTGCCACATTTCAGCCGCAGTAGTACAAGTTACTACGTGTATCATGACGTCTTCTGACATTCTTGTCACCATCATTGCTTGCGCCTTCGCATCCTTGCTATTCCATGAAGCCAACTGTGATTCCTGGTCAGGTTTAACGGTTTTACCTTCGACAACTTCCAGCAGATTCTGACTGCGTAGTAATACTGACACTTGAAATTTCCATGTACTCCAGTTACTGGAACCCAGCAGCCTAAATCCAGCTTGACTTTGATTAGCATCCATCCTGCCTACTTTCTGTCAACCACTTCCTTGTTTTATTAGCAACAAAAAACAAGTATTTCGCTGAGATTTTCGCCTTTCCCGATGGGTTGACCTCCAAACGACTTGAATGTCACCGCCGCCGTACGAACAAAGGAATGTTCGAACGTATTTACCACCGGTAATATTGTTGGACAGAAAACAGTATTCTTCACCTTTTATTACAATATTTTAACAAGGTTAGGTGCCTGGGCCCATAACCTGTAGGAAATAAAGTAATAAAAGGACTTTTTAAATTGTATAACGTTTATTTGTTAACACCGCAAGGGTAGCGAACACAGAACAGAATCACACAGGACAGAGACAACAAACATACTCTTATTCACTCACACAATATATTGCCATCTGAATAGCTTTTATCAAAGTTATATTTAATTATGTATTACATTGACTACTAACAAATCATTTTCGGAGATGGATGGTATTCCCAGGATTATGATTTTTGGGAGCTTTTTTGTGGTGTCTTCAACTTTAATTCCTGATGTAGATAGCTATTCTGACTTTTTAAGCTTATCTAGGTCATCCTTCCTTTCAGAACTGATTATAAGGCCTCCGTTTTTAGTTTTCCGAACTCCACGAATGTGCAATTTTAGTGCCTCAGGCCTTATTAGATTTTGCACAAGTTTTTTAGTAACATCACTAGTTACGTCCTTGTCAGCCGGGTAGATTGTAACGCTGCTGGTATTTGGCGGGTGGACTATGGGCTGGCCTCCATTTCTTACCATGTCGGTGAACGACAGGTTAGACGACAAAGGCTTAGGAGAAGAAAAAAACATACCTATAAAAATTGCTCTATCTGTTGGAAAAAATTTAGACCACGAAAAAATAAGGTACTAAATAAGAAATTTTTATTTCTGTCATTTTTGTATTTAAATAACTAAATGAAAGAATTAAAAAGTTAAAAACAAACAAAAAAAGAAACATGAACAAAAAAATAAAAAAGCACACTCATGTGGATTCGATCGTCTGACCTTCAGTTTCATTGCCTCTCCCCAACAGAGCCACCGCGTTGTTGTGGATAGAGAAATTAACCTTCTCTTTTAATGATATGGCGTACAAATTCTTTTAAGCCCGAAAACATGGGGAAATCCTGTTTTACCAAAAACAAAAGCTAGCTAGATCGATTTATCGCCCTCGATACCCCCTATATACCAAATTTCATCGAAATCGTAGCAGCCGTTTCCGAGATTCTCATTATATATATATATATAGGTAATAATAGGTATATACAAGAATTGCTCGTTTAAAGTATTAGATATGTGAAAATGTATTTGGATGTTTGTTCCGCCTTCACGCTTAAAGTACTCAACGGATTTGGATGAAATTTAAAATGGAGATAGTTTGTACCCTGGATTAACACAAGATACTTTTTATGGAAAAAAGTCTTATTGCCTCGTAAAAATCTTACACAACGCGAGCGTAGCCGCGGGCGGACCTCTAGTTTTATATATTTAAGTTATTTGACATGTAACGGGCCCCGCAGCGCCTACCTGCGCCCCTCAAGCCCGCTCCCGAGTACGGCCCTGATCGAATCCTGAATGCGGACCTGGCAAGCGAGAAGGTGGAGGGGGAAAACGATTTCGATATGAGCCCAAGACACGCATTCGAATCTCTCTTTCGCCAGCGGCACCAGCGGATGCAGACGTCCCGCGGCTTAGGCACGGCAACCCGAAGAGTCGTTTCTGTACATTAAATCTTTGCTAAATTGTAGACTCTGACCCGCGTTACCAAACTTTACCGATCCTTAACGCTATCGCCGACGCCTGCAATAAACCTGTAAGTCCGTTCCTGTTTATTTATCCTGTTTTAAGATCGCTATTAGCATTTCAATCCAGACCTGTGATTTCTTTTGATATATTTGTTTGATGCCACTGCACTAGCAACCGTCTAGCATTTAATTGTGTATGTCCCGGTAGTCGAACCTGGCTGGCTGACTTGACTCCTCTTGGACGTCGTCGTCCTGGTGATTGACTCCAGTAATTATAAGTTATTTAAGTCTGTGTCAATATCCGTTTGTGCCTGTCCCGGTAGTCGAACCTGGTAAGACTGACTAGACTCCTCTAGACGTCGTCGTCCTGGTGTTTGACTCCAGTAATTATAAGTTATTTAAGCCTGTGTCTCGATATCCGTTTGTGCCTGTCCCGGTAGTCGAACCTGGTAAGACTGACTAGACTCCTCTGGACGTTGTCGTCCTGGTGTTTGACTCCAATATCTTTAAGCTAGTTTTAAGTCCGGATTGATAAACCTGGCTGGCAGGCTTGAGTCTCTCGGGAGTCGTCTGTCCTGGTGCTTATCTCCTGTCTAGAGTTTCGTGGCATCAAACAAAACCTTAATCTTGTGATCCGGTATATTGTCGAAAGTGTAAGATCTGTTTTGTGATAACCTGTACTCAGGGGCGTGCACTTCATAGAGGCAGAAAAGCACTGCCTACCCTGTCATTTTCAGATAAATACCTTCACAATTATATACATTAATTAACTACACTACACTATCATACTAACTACCATAACACCCATATTAATTTTACACATCCTTATCTTAAACAAATTCCACTCGTCTTTTGTTCACGTTCGCCAAAAGCACTGCCTATTCCAACTGACGTTTACTTACATGTAGTGAGAGAAAATATATGACTGTGTGCTATAAAGGCCCTATGTGCGAACACAAAACTTGTCAATGCGTTAGTGTGCGTGATTTCGCTCCATACAAATCCGAAAAGCCCAGCTTTTTCGACTTGGACTTATACAAGGCGAATCGTCGTCGAAGGAACATCGGTGGCGTAAATAGATCTTAGTACAAGTCATTCCCTTCTAACGCATCGATGTAAAGCGTTCCCGAGTTCCAAAAATTGCGCGCCGCGCGAGGCGCATGTCAGCCAGTGCGCAGGCGCGAAGTTGGCGACAGAAATACGACGACCAATCACAACTCTCAGCCACCTCAGAGCCGCGACGCTTCGCGAGCTCGCGAGCGGTGGGGGCGTCGGTCGCTTTAAAGCTTTAATAGTCTCAAGACGCATTATGAATAAAGCGCGCAATGCTGAATTGGGTAAAAACAATATTTTAATCACTTTTTTCATTGCGGAATTTGGAATCGCCATATTGTTTACCTTTCTTGTTGTGACGCGCAGTGATTTTTTAAGTTTTTGTGTTTTTCTTTGGTTTTTTGAGCAATTAGTGCTTTTTGTGTTAGTAAATTACTTTAATAACAATGAGTAATCGCTGTGAACTTTGTGCCGACGGGCCGTGTTTGTTTAAACTGAAAAAAGGTGGATTTGCAACGTGTAATTTTGAAGCTAAGGCGAATATCGTTCATAGAGGAAGGTGTGTACTCGAGTTGCATTTAACTCAAAGGAAGGGTAATGCAACTCGTCATTTTCAAATTAAATCTTACGAGACTTTCAACTGGCTAACAGGTTGTGTACACACCAATAGTTTGTTTTGTTTTCTGTGTACTTTATTCTGCACTTCTTTGAACGTTTGGAACGACGCCGGCTATGTCGATTTGAATAACTTTACTAACGCGGCCAAAAAGCACGAAAAGTCGAAAACCACCAGGGGCAACAAAGACTCGCAGCTCTTTCTATGATTTCTATTGAAAAACAGCTCCTAATTTATGTAAAACGATCACCTGCGTTTTACGATGACGTATTGCAAAAATATTTGCTCAAAGATAGGCGCGTAGATTTAATTTATAAATAGAAACAAAGTTGTAGTATCATACCGTTAATTTACTTTGTCAATTGTGCGTTATAACAAAAAAGTTAATAACAAAAAAAAACAAGGCCTTTTTCAAGGCCATTTCGGGTATCTTCTAGTGTGACTTGTTCAAAATATTCAATCACCTGGTTAGATACTTGAGGTGGCCAAACTTACATTACATCACTTTGCATGGAAACACCACACCACCGGTCGCCGGTCAACACAATACAGTAATAACCTAATTCATGAAATTTTTTGGTAAGTGCTTTTTTATCCTTATTATACCTGCCTGCCTACTAGTGCCTACCCTAGCCCTAAACCCTGTGCACGCCCCTGCCTGTACTCCTGGAGGCCTTCCAGGCCCAATACCTGTTCAACATATTTGATCATTTACCTGTATGTCATTCCTGTCGCCTCTATCTAGGTGCTAGCAACTTGTCGAGACTGATTTTTTAAGTCATCCAAACTTTTTACTATTAAACAAAACGTACTGCTGCAAACTCAAATGTTTCAAACTTAAAATGTGATGATTCAAACTACTTAAAAACTAAAATTCATGGATCTTTCAACTCTTTTCTAAACTAAAATGTTTAGCAAGTCTAATCGCAATATACTATCTTTACAAATAAAATAGGGAATATGCACATTTTTTTTTATTCATTAGAAATATTTCAAGTTCCAGATAAACACATAAAAAATATTTTTTCAAATATCTTGCTCAGAAACAAAGTTATAAGGCTTCAAAGTTGATGGTTAGACAGAGAGGTCCGACATGACCATTGACGTCATTGGTCACGCGGGCCATACATCCGCCATAGAAAATTTTGTTTTCGTTGTGAAAAGAGGGACAGATATATTTGTTTAATAATGTTGTTACTAGTTTGTTTTTCGATCAATTTCGATTCTGTTTTGACTTTCAGTATTCTATTTTTCTATACTTTCAGATGAACTATGAAAAACACAAATATTTTTTTTATGCATATTCCCTATTGTTGACCCATTCGTGTTCTTCGTGTATTTAACATGTAAAATCTCAAAATTTCAAACCTTAAGATGAACCCTTTCTACCCAGATGGGCATGCCAAGGCCTGGAGTTCCTCATGCTGGCGTGCGACCCGTCCAACACTCGTCATCTCAGCGAGGCGGAGTTCGAGCGGCTCAAGCGGCAGATGGACGGCTGCATCTCGCACGTGATTGGCTGCCGGCCCGCCACGCCCCGCCCCCCGCCGCCCGACACGCCCCTCGAGCGCCGCCGCCCGCGCTTACATGTGAGTGACGTCACACACACACACACCACATAAAATAACATAAATAACACATTTAAAACCATTCGTTGGAGCTGTAGTGTATGACGTAATTGCAGAATAACAAAGGAAAAAGATATAGTATTTTTAATAAAATAAACATTGAATATCAAATTACAAAACGATCACCATATATGTAGTAACCTAATTAAGTTGTTTCTTCTAAATAGAGGAAAAGTTATTGTTTAAGTAGTAAAATACTTTGATTATATAAAAACATAGACTAAACGATATGCATGATATTGTGTGATTTGTTCAGATTAAAAATAAATAAAAGGAAATATGAATAAAACTTGGTACTAGTGAAATAAACTAAAATGTGAGTATAAAAATATAGAAATTAACAAGTATAATAAATAAATTAAATGTAATAAACAAATAAAAATGCAAAACAAAATAAAAAACGAAATGAAATATTGTTACAAACAGTTACATTGCAATTGCATTACAAATAATGCATTTGATAGAAAAAGAAAAAGTAATTAATGAATGAAATGAACTTAATGGGAATAGTTGCCAACAGTACCTAATCATAGTTTTTATAGATTTAAGAGAAATGACTTCTGTTAATGAAGCGACTTCTGCAGTGGAGATCGCGTTGGATAAACGAAGTGTGGGACGCCCCCCAGCGAGATAGAGCGAAGTGTAGGACGCCCCCTGGCGAGATAGAGCGAGGTGTGGGACGCTCCCCGGCGAGATAGAGCTAAGTGTAGGACGTCCCCCGGCGAGATAGAGCGAGGTGTGGGACGCCCCCCGGCGAGATAGAGTTAAGTGTAGGACGTCCCCCGGCGAGATCGAGCTAAGTGTAGGACGCCCCCGGCGAGATAGAGCTAAGTGTAGGACGCCCCCCGACGAGATAGAGCTAAGTGTAGGACGTCCCCCGGCGAGATAGAGCGAGGTGTGGGACGTCCCCCGGCGAGATAGAGCGAGGTGCGGGATGCCCCTGGCGAGATAGAGTGAAGTGCAGGCTGCCCCCCGGCGAGACAGAGCGAAGTGCAGGACGCCTCCCGGCGAGATTGACCGGAGATCTGTGGAAACTGAGAAAGAAAGTCCAGCAGCAGACTGCCACAGGCTGATAATGATGATAAACGGTGACACGTTTAACACAGTTGATACTAAGGCAGTCAGTAAAGTTCTCTCCTGAAAGAATCTCAAGTTAACAATAAACGATCACTTTGTCGAAGACCAAGGTGTTTAACCAATGTGCGACGGTGGGGAGGCAATTTAAAACGACTCTAGAGTTACTCAGCAAATCTCATTTATTATTTTTGCATATCAGTCTGTACACATGCGAAACCCAAATCAGAATCAGCTCTTTTTCTCACGTCAAAACTTATTTTCCTAATTCAAAAATAATCTAAATGTTTACGGCCAGCAACAGCCAAAGAGGCAAAGAGGTGTAGGTATGTACCCATACCTAACATCCCTCCCCCTCCGGAAAAGAGCGCATTCTATTTCATCAGTAAATTACACGATCTATCCTACCTAAGCCTGGAAACATTCACTTTAACAAATATGATTCAAGTCAGTAGTTAGTCCTACTAACAAACTAAAATACACATGACGCCACATGAAGAAATAATTTGAAAACAAACCACGAAAAAGATAAACTAACAAACATCACGATTGTGGCGCAAGTTATTTTAATTTTGACGGGCAAAAAACGCAGGCGGAAAAAGTACCCGTCATGCTGAAACTATGAACCATTCTACAATAGAGACCGAAAGAAACAATATCATGAAATTTGGAAAATTATGACTATACCCTAACTGAATATAAAAACATGTTTAAAATAAAAATAAAAACGCATCACTGCTTAAAACTACACAGCACAGACACTCGCGCACACAGACACATAACTTGTGGCCAGTGAAGGCCCACGGGAGGGATGCCCTCCCGTATCATAGCTGCATCCATGGTCATCATCAGTCAGGCACCAACATGGCGGCCTGCGTCTTAGAGTGCGGCAACCAGGCCGCTACCACACGCCATGACTGCAACTATGCCATCTCAAACGGCCACAGCACAGCCATCAGCACCAGACATCCTGGTCATCATGTCAATCTGAAATATCCTACGGTTAGTAAGCGCTCAATGCAAGACAAAAGTACATAAACGCCATGAACCCGTGATATCAACAGCAAAAACATCAACAAACAACCCGACATACCATGTAACATCTAATCAAAACGTTAAAAATACCACCCCACCAGGAATATAATCACTACCATCCTCAAATAGACCTAATAGCTCAGTCCCGCCATGAGATATTCCCATATAAGGCGTTTTAGATAAGGAGTGGAAGCTATCCCATTTTTACAAAGTTACCGAACATAAACCTCACCGTCGATATCACAGTCCCAACAGGATAATGAGCATATACCTACGATTACCAGAAATTAACAAGATTCTTGGGATACAATTTCATCCTCGTCCATTTGGACGCGTCTGCCAAAGACAGTTGACAGACGTCGTTTTTTTTTTTAAAAAAGAAGGAGAAAACTGTGCCAAAGAGTAGTTTCCTTTTTGACAAGGCCGACATATCAGATGTCTTTGACAAGAACAGCTGAGCCTGCACGTGACCTATTTTTTTTTAAAAGAGTCCCTACACAATCATCAATCACACTATCCCCCTTACGCCATCTATGACAGTACACAATACTTACTCATCACCCATCAGCTCACAACCCCAGACAACCATCTGCGCACCTTCCGAAGACAGTTTACACAGAAACTAAAAGAGGGCGCTAATACGAACTTTTACATGTGAAAATAAATAAGTACGTACACAAGGTTGTGTACTAGCAAAAACAATAAAATTACATATATTACAAGCGCAACCTAAACGGCTTACTTTTTCACACAATTCATTAAAACCTGATACAATCATATAACCCACATTGAGCTGTGTTCCATTCCTGTTATCAAACTCATACCATTACCGTTATCAAACCAGAACCTTCATAATACCGAACCTGTTCATTCCTTGAAGAGGACGAAAGTGTACTGTGGCCAAAGTCAGGCCACACCACAGGGCACATATGTCCTTTTGAGTGGGTTGTAACCTTCGAACCAACCCCAAAACCAACATGTAAACTAATCCTAAATCAACCCCAGTACCAAACAACACGACTTCCAACAAGACAACACCCTCAGAGTCTCATAGAGCACGATAAAAACACTACATACATTCCGCCCTGATATTACTTATTTCTCCCTCAATAAATATCATTATCATCAATCCTACATGAAAAATATAAACTACTAGCCCACATACAAAATATAAACTTGTTCATCATCTACAAGCTCACATGCACTTGTATTCCACACTTCACAACAACATTATAAAACGTACACAACATATTAATAATTCATTTCTTTAACATCTCATTTTCAACCTCTGCTTATTGTCCCTACCTTAGCACTAAATATCCCTACCTAATCGTGACGTACTAAATCCTAGGCTTCTTTTTACCGTGTTATTATCCGCACGTAATTACGCCACGATACAAAATCATCACACGGAGACATACATTGGGGAACGAATACATTTGGAAATAATTAGACTACAAAACATTTAATCTAAATAAAAGAGATGTCTCAAGAAATTGGTCCTTTGCAACACGCACCTACGGCAATATATATATTTTAAAATAGCTAATAAAAGACTCTATACAAAAAAAGCTATTAATCAATAAATATTTCATAATTAAAAAAACTTCCGAGACGCCGACTTCTCCGACGAACTTCGTCTTCAACTTTCTCACAAGGGGCACCACCGGGGAAGCAGCACCAGCATCCTCCATGATACTTGCAGCTAGCATGGCCTTTCTCCTTTGCGCCTTTGAACATATGCAACACTAGCACTTCACGAAAACTGAACATAATCACAATTTCATCACTGATTTTACGGGAAAGACGCACAAAAGGAGCAATCTCATGAATGCCGTCACCCCGCGAACAATCATCACGACGGAATACGGCTTAGGCCATATACGGGCACCGCGACGAATCAAAATCAATTATCTATAACGTCGCATTTTTTTACATTCTTCTTTTATTCTTCCTCAGTGAAGTGACTCCTACATGTCACCAGATTCATACATTTTACACAATGATCTTGATTTTGCCTTATTGTATTTTATTGAGCAGCGCAATCAAGTACATCATCAAGAGGGCCACTATACGCATAGATAGCGTTCTAACGCCATTTGGTGAGACTTATCTTAGGGTCCTGGGTGGCTTGAGGGGACCACATCGTGATAGGGACTATATAGCGTAATCCTGGTAAATACTGATCAGCGGCATCACATGAAAAGCGGCCACTTCTACGGCTTCTTGACGCTTTTTTTCGTCATTTTACAGCTACAGGCATCAAAATTCGTCATTATTCATAGTCATTGAGGGTCCAGGAAGTTGATCACCTGAAAAATACGCGGGAAAGCCCGAGCCTCCACCATGCGACGGTGGGGAGGCAATTTAAAACGACTCTAGAGTTACTCAGCAAATCTCATTTATTATTTTTGCATATCAGTCTGTACACATGCGAAACCCAAATCAGAATCAGCTCTTTTTCTCACGTCAAAACTTATTTTCCTAATTCAAAAATAATCTAAATGTTTACGGCCAGCAACAGCCAAAGAGGCAAAGAGGTGTAGGTATGTATCCATACCTAACACAATGTGTCCTCGGACGATTTTCTATGTTAGGTATCTCACTCGTTGACCGCATACCAAACGTAGAAATTCGTCGGAAAACTAAAGTCGAAGACAGGTAAGCGGATAACGAGACTGAGGTGGAGATGGGCGGGGCACTTGGCTAGGCGGGACGACGGACGGTGGAACAAAGCAGTCACAGAGTGGTGGCCTAGAGGGGCGACAAGGCCAGTGGGCAGACCACCAGCCCGATGGTCAGACGATATCGTCAAGATGACGGGTTCTCACTGGATGAGGCTGGCACAGGACCGTGAGAATTGGCGCTATAGAGAAGAGGCCTATACCCAGCAGTGGGTTGATGTGGGCTGAGTATGATGATGATGATGATTGTCGATTGGCAGACTAGTACAATAAAAAAAACAATCTGTGTCACCATTGAAACAGATACAGTTTCAGTAAATTGTTTCTTTCGAAAGACTAGAGGTGTTCGGGGCCCGGGGACACGGGTCGCGTCAGTAAGCGGAATGTAAATTTCCGAAATACTTCACACACGCAATTCAGTGAACGCGCAATACTTCAGGCTTTATGAGAATATAACACTACGTGCTTGTTATCAAGCCGTTGATCTTCTCCGAACCTTTTTAGATCGATCATGTCATACACCATCTTTAGTAAAATCTTCCTTATTGTAAAATCCAGAGTATCATGTTTTTCCCGGACGTCTTTAGTGAATGTTTTGGTTCAAATCTGGAGAATATAGGAAAGTCTTTTCATCTGCTAATCATTCGTTTGCGTGTATTTAGAGTCAAAATGTAGGTTATATCTTCAGTAAAGTATTTTTTTCGCTAATTTTATTCGTATATATATACAGAGTCCCCACCCTTGCGGCGCGAGTCTATCAGGAGGAGGGGCGGGGCCAGGCGGGAAAGGGGGGGTACCCGTCCCCCCCACCCCGCCCACCGAGCCCGACCCGCTGTTCCAGTTCCCCGGGAACGACCACACAGGTAACCGCTACTCTGTCAAAACATAGCATCTATTCATGTCTACATTCTTACCTACTAGGTAGGTAGGTAAAAGAAGATTTGGGGACTGAATGTCTGTGACGACATAGACGGCGTGCCATAAAACGGATATGCAGGCAAAACTTAACGCCGCTATAGCGAACAAAAAATCAAGTTTACAAAATAAGTATGTTTCATGCTGGCTTGTCATTTATTACAATAACAACAATACTAGTGACTATGCTCGCATAATTTTCGTTAAGTAATTTATGAAATTTCATACTAATTACCCGCCCCCCCAAGAAGGGGTTCTTTTCTCCCTAGGCTCGGAATTCCCTTCCTAAGTTTAATTTGGTAATGATCATTTGGACTGCCGCGACACAGGACTACCTACTTGTTTTATTTATCATTGCAGAGACCACAAGTAATTATTAAGATAGTATTTTATTTATGGTAAACACAGAATTTTAAATTTGAGTGCTACCCTACGCGCTACGTTACGAGACCATCTTATTGTCCTCACGTGTCGAGTTGAGAGCCAGTAGTTTTGGCTGTGCGCTGATTAGCCTGTCAGCCAGTTCACTTCCTGCGCAGAGTACAGCCGGCGCGTGCTGGCGGCCGCGCGGGCCCTGGACGCGCGCCGCGAGCGGCAGCTGCAGGCGGCGCGCGCGGTCGGCCGCGTGCTGGACCGCGCCGTCGACGCCTACGAGCCCAAGCTCCGGCAGCTCAAGTTCAAGTGGCAGCGCGGACTGAAGATCGGTGCGGGGACGTTCGGGAAGGTACGCGCTACTTCAACATACGCTTCATTTCAAAACTTGTGAATCGTTTTGTTTAAATCTGCGCTTATTTATCCACTGTTCGTCTTATTTAACTGTAAGTTTTCCAAATAAACTAAAGTAAGTCATATTTGAGCACGAAAACCTTATTTTTTTGTTAAAGTAGTTCTCGTAAATATTGGTCAGGTGCTCATCGGACGGTCTCATCATGAGTGAAGATAATAGAACAAATTGTAACTGTTACTCGAGCTAATTACAGTTGTTGGTTACTCTACTTGAGGCGGTCTGAAAAGAGTTAATCTGATTTTATAAAACACATGTCGCAGGGATGTGTAATTTAAGATGATAACGACGTACTTCAGTATTATATTAATAAAAATGTTACAAATTCAGAAGTCGTCAACTATTTCACATCAGGTGTACACAGTGGTAAACACAGAAACGGGCCAACTGCTCGCAATGAAAGAGATCTCTACCGGCGCCGGCGACCGCCGCGCCCTGCAGCGGGCCGCCAACGAACTGCGGGTGCTGGAGGGGGTCATTCACCCCCACCTCGTGCGGTACTACGGCTGCGAGCTACACCGGGTAAACACACACCTACCTCTAGCCACACATATCTATAACGCAACACGTAATTACCACTTATATGCCTTTTACGACGCAACACATTATACTAGACAGACGACACATACCACACTAAAACACAGGCCACATCACCCACGCCATTTATCATACTTAACACGACACGTATCACGCATCGCGTCATATCACACACGACCGCTTGTAATAGTATACATTACAATACAAGGATAATGAATGATGGATAGTTATAGAGTTTGTTATAAAACCTAAGATCCTTGTTTTGTACTACGTTTTTCAATACACTTGTGAGAAAACTGATGGTAAATAATTAAATTGAAATGATTAAGAAAGGTGCATAGTACCCTACAAAAGCTAATGATACTAAGGTAAAATTGATCATGTAGAAGTTGTAAAAACTAACCTTTATTATATCGCGCGCAGTTTGAGTATCCTTACTATTCACATTTATCGTTAAATATCAACACGTCTTAATCACTCATAAAACAACATTCAATGTAAAACAATTAAATGAAAATTTTACTTGGCGCTAATACACGATAGTATGCGCTAATAAACGATAGTATGGCATAATTACGGAGAAAAGGCTCTGGCGGACATTCAGCCTTTACGAATATTATTTGTTAAATCGAGATCATTTTATTTTTATAATTAAAATATTACTGGCTGATAGTATTTTTGATATAATTTGTTGAAATTAAAAAATATAAAATACTTTTCCCTTTATATGAATAGATTTAAATATTTTTTATTGTCAAAATTTTCCTGGCTGAATAATAATTTTGAAGACCGTAGGAATTAAAAAAATTTTTAATTAAATCATTATTTTATTACAATTTTTTATTATTACAACACATTACATTATTACATATTACATTTATTACAACACACCGCACTGTTTGCTGCGTTTGTAAGTTCAATTTTCGATCAAAGTGTATTGAAAAATTAATAACAGATAGTTGCCGCAAACGTGCATGCGTGTAAGTTTTACTGTGACAATAAAAATATGCAAACTGATACTAATGTTCGATATTCACTTATGTGATATGTATATCTGTACAGGAGGAGATGCTTCTATTCATGGAGCTATGCGTGGAGGGTTCTCTAGAAGCGTTAGTGGCGACCGCCGGCGCCTTGAGCGAACCGACCGCGCGGCGATACAGCAAACAGCTGCTGGCGGCGCTCATAGAGCTGCACGCGCGGGGCATCGCGCACCGGGACGTGAAGAGTGAGGCGACACTATATCACTAACATTCCCAACTCCTGCTCCGGCATTTTCCCTAAAGCTGTGCTCTTACCTCTATATAATATTCCCATCATTCCAAATTTTGCTACGTCAAATGAGGTCTGGCAATATGTGTAAGATAAAATAAGTCTATTTGCCAAAAATACAACAAATCATATTACGGCAAATGTATTATAGCAACATGTGTATGTGTGCAGGTGGCAACATCTTCCTGACGAACGAGGGCAACTGCCTGAAGCTGGGCGACTTCGGGTGCGCCGTCAAGATCCGCGCGCACACCACCGCGCAGGGCGAGCTCATGGGACACGTGGGCACGCAGGGTCAGTGCTCATCATCATACGTTAAAGATTGCCTTGGAAAAATTGATACGTAAATCTGTCCTACAAATTTTTGATGATTTCAGAGTTATCGGTTTGACTTTACAATCCACACGATGAAGAAGAAGAATATTATGTACCTATATTTAATTTTCTGTTTTGCATAGGTACTTATTATATTCTAATTAATTGCAACGTGTTCAATATATTTAAAACTGTTAATATTTACTTCTTTAAAACTGTGTCATTTTTGTAAACCAAAAAGACAATAGCGCCTAGAACGTCCCCTTGTGGTGCTCACTACAAAATTGATGCATGTATTCTAGATTTTTTGTATTTTGTGTATAATGTTAACGTGATTATTAATATTAAACGAAAGAAACAAAGACTGATATTTTTTAAGATAGTGCCAAGTGTACTTATATTTATATTAATCCTCGAAAAATCTTAATTCACTGAATCGAACTCCTTTAACGGTTCAAGTTGCTTATCGTGAAAATGATTGTATTATTTTTAGCAATTGTTAGGGCTCTATTCTGTTATCGTGGCTGTAAAGCAAATAAATAAGTTTGCATTTCTAATAAATAGTTGTTTGATACAGCGTACATGGCGCCCGAAGTGTTCATGAAGTCGACGGGTCACGGGCGCGCGGCCGACATCTGGTCGCTCGGCTGCGTCGTCGCCGAGATGGCTTCCGGGAAGGTCAGTGTGTCCATGTACTATCATATTGTGAACATCTGGTCGCTCGGCTGCGTCGTCGCCGAGATGGCTTCCGGAAAGGTCAGTGTGTCCATGTACTATCATATTGTGAACATCTGGTCGCTCGACTGCGTCGTCGCCGAGATGGCTTCCGGGAAGGTCAGTGTGTCCATGTACTATCATATTGTGAACATCTGGTCGCTCGGCTGCGTCGTCGCCGAGATGGCTTCCGGGAAGGTCAGTGTGTCCATGTACTATCATATTGTGAACATCTGGTCGCTCGGCTGCGTCGTCGCCGAGATGGCTTCCGGAAAGGTCAGTGTGTCCATGTACTATCATATTGTGAACATCTGGTCGCTCGACTGCGTCGTCGCCGAGATGGCTTCCGGGAAGGTCAGTGTGTCCATGTACTATCATATTGTGAACATCTGGTCGCTCGGCTGCGTCGTCGCCGAGATGGCTTCCGGGAAGGTCAGTGTGTCCATGTACTATCATATTGTGAACATCTGGTCGCTCGGCTGCGTCGTCGCCGAGATGGCTTCCGGGAAGGTCAGTGTGTCCATGTACTATCATATTGTGAACATCTGGTCGCTCGGCTGCGTCGTCGCCGAGATGGCTTCCGGGAAGGGCAGTGTGTCCATGTACTATCATATTGTGAACATCTGGTCGCTCGGCTGCGTCGTCGCCGAGATGGCTTCCGGGAAGGTCAGTGTGTCCATGTACTATCATATTGTGAACATCTGGTCGCTCGGCTGCGTCGTCGCCGAGATGGCTTCCGGAAAGGTCAGTGTGTCCATGTACTATCATATTGTGAACATCTGGTCGCTCGACTGCGTCGTCGCCGAGATGGCTTCCGGGAAGGTCAGTGTGTCCATGTACTATCATATTGTGAACATCTGGTCGCTCGACTGCGTCGTCGCCGAGATGGCTTCCGGGAAGGGCAGTGTGTCCATGTGCTATCATATTGTGAACATTTGTCACAAACATGAAATAAAGAAGAAGTTTCAAGTCAATGATGTTGATCAGATTATAATGTTCAGTGTGTCTAACTAAGACAAGTTTTTATAAATGGATCGTAGTCGTAACCGGAGTGGGCTAACGCGCCGCAGCCCGCCACCGCAGACCATGGCCGCGTCCGCGGCCCAGCCCGCCTCGCCCGTAACCGAGCACCAGGCACAGGAAGACGATCCTCCTGAAGTAGTGTCCACACCCGAGATTTCAAACTGGATGACGAACATTGAGCAGTACCTAGCTGAGATAAGCACGATCGCAGCTGAAGGCAAATTGAACTTGGACCAGAAGATTAAGATCAACAATATTTGCCACAATGTGAGCCATGGAACATCTCAAATGGCAGTTCAGTACCAGGTCCCTTAAACAGAAAGCCATCCAGTCCTATTTTTCTGTTCAATCGCTTAAAGAAAAACTAGACCTTTCGCGGCAACTTCAAGGCCTTAGACAGAGTATTGAAGAGTACTCAAAACCTGTATCGGGAAATGTTTCTTTTGCTGAAATGGTCAAGAAAGGCGCCAATAGTTTTATACAGCCAAGCATATTAGCTGTTGCTATTTATCCCACCGATAAATCAAAGTCGAGCGAGAAGACCAAATCCCTCGTTCAAAAAATGATTAGGCCAGAAGAGATAAAACTGCACGTGAGAGGACTGCGCAAAGTTAAGAACGGCGGTGTCATCATAAGCACTGACTCCAAGGACGATATCGAAAAACTGAAGAAATCAGAGAAATTGACAACTTCCGGCCTTACTGTGGATGACTTAAGGGTTTAAACGGAAGCCTAGAATGGAGAACACCGCTACCCTATTGGAATGTTTAGTCGATAGTGTTATATTGTGAAATAAGTTTCTCAATAAATTATTATTATCATTATTATTATTTATATAGATAATCTCACACCTAAGGATGCCGAAGACCGGGCAAAGTGGAGAAGATTAAGTAGGAAAGCGGACCCCAGCACTAGGCGGGAAAACGCTAGGATGAAGAAGAAGATATAGATAATTTCTGTAGCGCCTTAATTTTTTGTCTACTCTTTGTGTGTTTTTTGTCTACGTCTTGTTTATTTTCCTTCCGTGACAGTGAAAGAGGCTTGACTTTGTGTATGTATATGTCGCAGTCATCTGGTTGAATCCGCTATTTGATTGAATGACTAGCGCGTTCATTGAATGACAAATTTCAATTGAATGACTAAAGGACAACTCGTCAAGTCGTTGAATGTAACGTTCAACGTCTTGACTGAACGTCATTTAGAGAAGTTTAGGTTAGGTTGAATGGGATATAGCCGACTTTGTTGTTCGTATTCAGCTAGTTTCGTCTAAATTTTTTCTTTAAAAGTAGCCGGCGGTGGCGTAAATCCATGCAGTCACGCAAGAACCTTAATGTCGTGTTCTTGCAAATAAACAATTTTGATTTTTTATTTGATTTGAAGAAATAAATATCAACACAGTGCTATCTGTCCGAGCTGTTTGACGCCATATTTGTTTTGGCGACTACTAGCGCCGCAGTGGAAAAAAAATGAACTAAATTTGAATCACCTGAATGATTTTACGTCCGCTATGTTCAAAGAGCTATGTTACAATCCGCTAACTAGTTGGACGTTGAGTGACGCTTGTTCAATTAACGTTTGGCCTAGTCATTCAATTGAATGTTGTCATTTAATGAACGCGCTAGTCATTCAATCAAATAGGAGATTCAACCAGATGACTACGACATATACATATATACATTTCTGCAGCGTGTGTTCACCTCTTATCTTATAAATAGCTGACTATTTTCTAATTATTTCCTAATAAAAAAAATCGTATTGTACTGTCATTCGGCACATTGTGTAACCAAGTCGTTTTCCCCAGCGTCCGTTCTCCGAATACGACAGCAACGTGCAGATAATGTTCTTGGTGGGCATGGGCGGGCGGCCGGCCATCCCCGACACGCTGTCTCACGAGGGACAGGAGTTCTGCCTCGCCTGCCTCACGCACGAGCCCGAGCACAGGCCCTCGGCCGAGCAACTCGCCTCGCACCATTTTCTCAAGGTACCTCGCTATTGCATTCACGGATTTAAAAAAAACTCGTACACAGTACGGAAAACGACCCTAGTATTGGAATCGACGACATGGTTCCTTCGAACAGATCTTTCTGTCCTATAGTTTCAGAGTTACCCATACTGACTTATCTAAACGGGCCACCCTGCAACGAATTAGCGGCTCCGTAGTCCAGGTGGTAGTGTATCTGCCTCCGACGCATAGAGTCGCGGGTTCAAATCCCGCCCAGGGCAAACATTCGTGTGATGAACACTTGTGTTTGCCTTGTGTCAGGTTGTTGTTTATCTATATAAGTATGTATAAGTATTGTAATGTATATCAGCTGTCTGGTACCCATAGTGCAAGCTCTGCTTAGTTTGGGATCAGATGGCCGCGTGTGAAGACGAAATGAAATGAAATAATAATTTATTTGATCAAAAAAAGCTTACAAAAGGTAGTGCACTAGTCCCTGCACTGAGATGCCTTGTATTGCAAGGGCTAGTTCCTTCCATGATGTTCTTACATTCTATAGTTGGGTTGCTGTATTTTAATAACTTTTTAATATTATTTCGTTTATTTATTTATTTATTAAGTAAATTACATACTGTTTAATGATAAAATAAGAGGTGAAGTTACTTTATCTTTAATTATTAGCTTTTTAAACTGAATATCATATAAAAAAGTTGTTAACGTCGTATGAAGAATTTTGAAGCTGTCAGAACTCATCCTATCAAAACCCAACTATAGACTAAAGCATAACAAGTGCTGTCCATATTTACACCTTAAATACAATGAGATGTCCCCAAATATTAAAAAAAAGGCCTGTTGTGTCGTTTTTTCAAATGTATTTGTATTTTTGTTATCTATTGTGTACAATAAATGGTTAAATAAATAAATAAAAAAATTACAATAGTATACACCGTGCTAAGAAAATGACGCAAAACCTCTCGGGAGTGGTCAGTCCATGAAGCTGCACCAATCTTTGTCAGGGCATTTACACAAACATCTCTTTGGCTGACTAAACCATTAGTTCCATTTCTATATTAATTATGAAGAAACTAGCAGTGGTCCGCCCGCGGCTACGCTCGGGTAGTGTAAGATTTTCCCTTGGGAATAAGACTTTTTCCCGTAAAAAGTATTCTATAATCCAGGGTACAAACTATTTCCATTCCATATTTCATCCCAATCCGAGCAGTTAAGGCGTGAAAGCGGAACAAACATCTAAACATCCAAATATATTTCACATAAATAATAGTGTGAAATGTGATAATCCTAGTTCGTGTATTGTTGTTGCTGTTGCAGCTGCAGGCCGACGAGGAGTGCCAGTGCCTGCCCGCCTTCCTCATCACGTGACCACAACTACAACAATAACAACATTAAACAAATAAAATAATTGTATTCCAAATGCAGGTTAAATCTGTGCGATTCTGAATAAATAAATTTTATATTTTACTACTTATAAAGCTTAACAAGAATAAAAAGATATAGTTAAATACAACACACAACAGCTAGTTAAATAGTTAACGTCTTATGTCACTTTTTTTTTTAAAGAGAAAAATACGTGCATTTAACTGTTTGCATCTGTCTATAAGCATTATATTATGTCATGTGAAAAAATAGTGGCTTAGATACTTAAATAAATTCATAAATAAATTTATCAGAATATTTAAACCTATAACTGAATTCGTAGTACTAGAACTGAAGAAAGGAAGACTTATTTTAGCAAATTAGTGTGTGATAACAGAGATGCTTAGCCCTCGTGACATGGTCAGTATGTGTGATAACAGAGATGCTTAGCCCTCGTGACATGGTCAGTATGTGTGATAACAGAGATGCTTAGCCCTCGTGACATGGTCAGTATGTGTGATAACAGAGATGCTGAGCCCTCGTGACATGGTCAGTATGTGTGATAACAGAGATGCTTAGCCCTCGTGACATGGTCAGTATGTGTGATAACAGAGATGCTTAGCCCTCGTGACATGGTCAGTATGTGTGATAACAGAGATGCTGAGCCCTCGTGACATGGTCAGTATGTGTGATAACAGAGATGCTGAGCCCTCGTGACATGGTCAGTATGTGCCTCTAGAGGACACTATTACTTACTTAGTTATGTTGTTTGTATAAGTAAAGTTGCATTGTATAACAATTTGTATGTTGGAGATCATGTGTCATACTTAAATGATTAAAGTATATTTTGTCTGAACAATATTGTATTTTATAAATATTAAATTAGTTTATAAGGATAGTCAATAAATCAATTTTAAAATATATTACATTGTTTTATTTATATAAAGACATTTACTACGAAAATAATTAAGTCATAACAACTACACAAATTGACCAGTTAAATATAATGTAAAAGGAGTAAGTAGATAAATATGAATAAATTAGTAAGAACTACAAAAATCACGGTTTCCTACCAGTATGTAAGGCGATAATATTAGCCCAAACTTAGCTTCCTTATTCGTAGCCCAAACTCGAGAGTTTACTAGTATAAGCCGCGCAGATGAAGAATAGATCTGAAAATGGCGGTAGGTACTTATGGTACGGTTGGCAAAACAAGTTCTCAAATATCGATTTTAATTTTTCCTACTGTCTTTTTTTTGTTATTCTTTAACCCCCGGCTATTGACTCTGTAATGACGTCTGTGAGTAATTATTCTTTTTTTATTTATTATGATGTACAATTCAGACCCTGACCGCGTGCCGAAGGTGTGGAGACCATGCGGTGTCTACCACGAGGGTCAACAGTACCGTCCACGATAACGCGGAGCTGACTTATTCTATAAATATATGAAACCGTGCTCCTTACCGAACTCCTGAGCCTGAGCCAGTGCGGAGCCCCCGTGGACTACATAGCTCGCTCCCGCAAGCCAAGATGACAGCGAATGTCAGCCGAAAGTGACAGTTCTCAATGACATATGTCGGGTTGCCATATTAACGAAAAACCACCGAATTGGTTCTAAACATATGATTTAAAACGGGACGGTGTAACCCCCCTAAAGTAGGGTAAAATTGGGGATTCTGGATCACTCCGCTCGCTACGCTCGCTTCGTGATCCAGAATGCCCCAATTTCACCCTACAGCCGTTTGCTTTCCTATCAACCTATAAATTCTCAAGCTATGACAATCATTTATCAATCTGTCGTTTTTTTTCACCCTCTATTTTTTTAGTTGTCTGTATTTTACATATTATAACTTTTGGCCTTCAGTCTTTTGTAAATTATTTCGTTATTTATATTTATTGTTAAATATCTTCCACCTGATTTCAAATTAGTGTTTATAAGGTTTGTACATAATAAAAAAAAAGGTTTTCTGTTTATTTTAAAATTTTATTATTAAGACACCATTTTCTTAAACTAGTAACATTTTTGAGAGCACATATCGTTGGGTGATAAATACAGTTATATACCTCATTTGAGGTCTTATAATCTTCGTATAAGCTTAATAAACTGGGACAGCCCATATCTTCTAAATTAATAACATCATTACGATCTAGGATAGCTTTTATCCATATTGCCTTTTCAAGACCTTTACAATATATTGTTTTACCTTCAAAAAACTCTCCAATATACGTATAAATGCTGTTGTACGGGATAAATCCATCATGCCAGTACATTTTCCTATTATTTTGAATCCAATTCACTTGTTTTCTCTCCGTCGGTGTAAGATTATGAAATGGGAATGGTGGTTGTACCAGTAAGACTTGTATCTGCTCGTTATATGCAATTGCTATTTCCTTTAAAATAAATTCATTGGCATCTGTCTTATATCCTTGAACATCTACAATAGCTATTGCTTTCATGTTACCTTGCGTACTATGTTGCTCAAAGGCCTGTACTCAAACAAATGATCGTTTATGATTAAACAATATGCACTTGTATTGTCTGGAATATCTGTCAAAGTTTCGATTTCTAAACGAACATCTACTGGTCCTGTTTTCAAATTTTCGTTCTGTCTACAACAGTCTATAACAAATAAAGGAGCTTTTTCTTTAAAGTCTTTGAATTCTAGCAATGGGTCTGTAGGAAGGTTGTAGTAAGACTGACGGAATTTTGCGTACATGTCAAATAATATACTATACTTATTTTCATGAAATTTCAAATGAAGAGGATCGTATGGGAAATAATTGGAATTTAAAAATAGCGTTACATTGGTCAAATTACAGTGATCGAATAAAGAAATATCTTTTTTCTTGTTATTCTTTCTGTTCGTTTGCAAACCAAATATGACGTAACGAGGTTTCTCTAATTGTGAAGTTGTCTTTACTGACCATGAATGTTTTGTCGCTTTTGGTAACAAGGGATATTCATATAGGTCCCAATTTCTAAATGCTATTTGAATAGGATTATCTTTTTCTAAATGTTTAAGTAAAGTCAATTTTTGTTGATCTGAAACTTTTACATGAGGCATACGCCACTGTACTTTTTGGATGTTTATTTCTATAAAATCACCTTGCTCGTTGATTGTACTATTAAAATTTGAATTGGTTCTGTTTAATATAAGTTCATGCTTACAATTGATAACAATTTTTTTATAATCTTCAGCAAAACCTAATAGTTTATTGAGAGGTAAGAGAATAGAAAAACCTCCATCTTGATCACAAAATCCATTGATATTCCATCCCCACATTGCTGCAGCTTTACTTTCACCGTTGTCCATAGATACCAATGATTTCATAGTTGTGGTAATTCCAGCATTTCTTACACGATCTATTTCAATACCGTTCAGTTCATACCTAATATCTTGAAAAAGAAACGCAAATGCGTTATTAATAAAATTTACTTTCTTTTTTTTCGGCGTACCTGTTGTCGCATCTTTGTAATTAACATTAAAGTTTCCTTCAATGTACACTGCACTAGCTGATGGCAAAACATATAGATCCTGTTGATGAATTGGTATCCGTATTTCATCATTTTCATTGAAACTAGTATTGTATGGGTTATATGTATGGATTTCATAACTTTCAATTGAATTATCAAATTGAGGAGACTCACAGACACTTAAAATATTCATAATTTAAGTCCAAGAGCTTGAAGAAACTCTTTATTACTTTTTGTAATTTTATATATCTTCTGAGGACGTCTGGATTGTTTAGCGTTTCTTTTAGTAATGCCATTATTATTAACATTGTTATGTACTTTATAACAACTGTTGTTCGGATGTATTGCATTATCACCAAAAATAATCATTTTAACTTCCGTAAATGCAAACACAACTGAATGTTTTCGTTCCGAAAATCAATTATATTTCCTGATAAATCTAAAATTCTGATTTTGACGGATGAAATAACTTTTTTATTTATTGGAAAATATACAATATTTTTTGGAACTTCAATAATCTGATGACCTGGTGGTACACTGAGAACGAATTCATGAATTATGTGTGTAGGTGCACCATTAGTATAAGAACCCTGAATTAAATCACATTCGATTCGTATCACGGACACAGGGAGAATGTTCACAGATTTGTTAGATTCGTGCCATTTATTTGGTTCTAGTTTCACACTTGAAAAACCTAACAATGGTGCTATAGTATTGTTAACTTGAAAATCAATAGGTTCTGTACAACATAAAGAGCACGACAACGTGTTAATATTTGGTTTAATTTGTAAATCACACTTTTCTACTTTATTTTTAAGATATTCATACAAATCTTGAAAATCGTACGTAAAGGAACTTTAATTTCTTTTTGTTTTCCATAAACGAAAATGTTGTTTTTATCATTTATATTTGTTATTGAATTAAATGTAGAAAAATATAATAAACCACATTCGTAATCATTGTTTTTTAATATTAATGGAGGATAAAAATCTGATTGTAATATTGACTCATTGCCAGTGATGGTTAATGTTAAAGACATTGTAGCAAACTAAACACAAATTCTAATAATCACACTATTTATTTGCACTTGTTCCAAAATTGTATTAGAAATTTAATACATAGATGCCCGCAATTATAGGGATGTGTTTTCTGTAAGTTATCATAATTATAGAAAACTTTTTTTCCTATATACTGAATTATTTCCTTAGGGGGTTTTAAATTACCATAACTATCGAAATATTCTACATAATTTCCTGATTTAGCATAGGCTACCCAATGAGTACCTGAATTCTGTGAACTATCAAGGTTAACAATTCCACATTCTTTTTTTATTGGATTATTCGGTAGTTCATCTCTCATAAATACTCCTCTGAAATAGGGAATATTTTTGCAGAAGTACATTAGTTCAATATTAGTAAGGGGTCGCTTAGGTAGCCTGATAGTTAGTTTTTTGGATTTGATGTGTGAATCTTTAAATCGTCTCCATGTTGCTTAAGGCGTAATCCTCGTCCAATCCATAATTCTTCAATTTTTTTATTGTGCCTCTTAAGTTCTTGTAACTGTTGTTTCGCAGATTTAATAGCGCTTATTGCTTTAGCTATGCCTGCAGCTCCACCAGCTAAACCACCAGCAGCTGATAATCCCGCAAAAATTGGTATCAATGGCAGTACTCCACCCACTTTAGGCACAGGTATAACTCGAGGTATTTTAATCATCGAGTCCGATAGAACATCTTTCGCAACAGCAAAAGCTACATCGATTGCCGCTTTTTTACATTTAGGTTGTAATTTTATTATATGTTTTTTTGTATGGGATACAATATTTTTAAATGTTTTTTTAATTCCGTTACCCGAAGTGATGCTTTTCCCCTTTGCGTTGACTTTTTTAAAGGGATTTGTTTTTTTCTTTTTATTTGCTGTTAACATTTTTATTGATTATTATTGTAACAGAGAAGTACTGTTTCGTTACAGAGATAAACAATGACTGAAACAAGTTTCTTCTGAACATTCTTTATAAAACTTTAGCTTTATCTATCCAACTGTTTTCTTCAGAAGGTAAACCCAACCATTTTACAAATAGTTTGTTTCCTTTCTTTTTTATTACTTTCTCAACCAAATAAACGTCTGGCTGGTTTGTTATTTGCAATTCTTGCGAATAAAATGAACCTAATATAGGTCGATTTCTATTGTCTTCTATAAGATACGTGACAGGAGTTGTGTTTTGTACTCTGATTATTTTAAATATTTCTGTTGACCAATTTGGAGTATAACCTTTTTCAAACGTTCCTTTATATTTGCTTATACGAACAAAATCTCCTATTTTCAGTTTACTTTTGTTTTTTAAATGATTACTTGCTGAATATATTTTTCTGTACTTTTCAAATATGATATGTTTATTTGTTTGGTTAACCTGAATTGGTGCTGTACCGATAGTACGGTGTTTCGTGTTATTATATTCTTTCAGAACTTTAATGAGTGTGCCGCTATTCCACTTGTAATTTCCCTGTATACTGAATTGTTTATATAATTTGTTTTTTAGCGTTCTTATAAATCTTTCTACTATAGAAGCTTTTTTTACTGAAAATGTAGAGTAATGGTTAACATTGTATTTATGAAGTAATGTCTTTAACTGTGTATTATAAAATTCAGTTCCATGATCTGTTTGTAAGTTTTTAGGAAACCGTCCTTTATTAAACAGTTCTTTAAAAGCTTCTGTTATTTGTTCTTTGTTCTTCTGCTTTAAAGAATAAGCCCATGCATACTTAGAAAAGGTATCAATTACTGCTAATATATATCTACAACCTGAATTATATTTTGAAATAGATTGCATGTCTATTAAGTCAGCTTGCCATAAATCGTCAATATCTTTCATAACAACATGCCTACGGGGATAATTTCTTCTGGCTTGCTTATGTATTTCATTCACTATAATTTCTTTACTCATTTTTTTTTTATTTTCTGGGCTAATGTGTCAGTACTTTGCTTTATGCCATTAACTTCTGTATTTAGTTGATTTATTGTTTGGTTTATCGATTTAAATTTATTTGTTACGATTTTATCAATAATTTTATCGACATACTCTTTTGTAGCACAGTCCTCCGGATCAGTAGGGTTTCCTACATGTTTTATAATTTTATTTTTTACGTCAATATATTTTTCATTATTCACATCAAAAAAATGTTCTACTGATTTATTCATTTTTTGTCGTTTGTTCACATGATGACCGAACTTGTCAACATTCATGGTTGACAGACGTTTTAAGACTAACTTTATATGCACCAACGTTCTATTTTTATTCTTTTACTATCCCTGCTTCTTTAAGTTCCTCGATGATAGAAATTATTTCATTATCGTGGTTGGTATTACCTGCATCTTTAGAAGCAATTAAAATTTTTAATCTTTCAATAAGTTCATTAGGATTATCCCAATAAACAAAATCTGTATTACTTTTGTACGTTTTTAAAAATGGCAAAGAACCACCCTGTTTTGTATTCAAATCAGAGTAAAAAAATAGTGGTTTGATTATTTGACAATATTTCATTCCGGAATTGCCTTGTATTTGATTCGAAGGGTTAAATCCTCTTCTATGACTATTAGTACTTTCTAAAATATCTTTGTAGACTAACTTATCTTTTTCAGTTATAAGTTCTAAGTTTGGTTTGCTTTGAAATAACAACTCTTTCAATCCAGGTGTGATTTCATAGTTATTTTTTCCTATAGCAACAATTGAAAGTTCCTCAGAAGTATCATCTATTTCTCGAAAAGATATTGGTGTATTTCCAATCATCAATTTACTACCTTCGCTTCGTACACCGTATGGAACATTTAAATTTGCGTATTCCCTGTTTGCATATTCCTTTTTATCTGAGGAAATAGGCGAACGAACATTAACTTTTTTATTCTTATCGACTGTTAATGTTTCAAAATTATTTATAACTTTTTGCTGGTCTTCACGGTCTAAATCATGCTGAAAGGAATCTTGATCGATATTTTCAGATTTTTGTATTCTTGAGATGTTACTGAGTGACAATAAAGTTTTTAAAGGGTCAGTTATTGGTTTAAGCGTTTTTTGACGTTCTCTTTGTATACTGTCTTCGTTTTCTCGCATTTTTTTAACTTTCTTTTTTATGTTTTCAACAGATTGAATCAATTGTTTTTTTAGTAATTCTTCCATTTTTAACCGAGATTTTTTATATAGATTGGATCGAAATTCTTAAACTACTACTAATCACTAAAGTAGAAGCTCAAATGACTGTTAATTATTATTGTTAGTCTTTAAATAGGTACTACTCTAATCGAAATTAATGAAAACATCAAATGCTTTTCTATATCTTCCATCGTTTAACTTAGAATCTTTATTAATAATTAGACATGTATGCGGATCCTGCCATATAGCGGAACACATCCTTTTAAAAACGTTCCAATTTAAATCACTATTAACATGTTCATCATAAATATGCTTCAAATTCATATCGTCTTGTTTAAAAATTATCAAAAAATTAGCATTGTCACGTATGAGTTGTTTTGGTATTTTAGAATAAGTTTGAGATAAATAAAAACAGTCAATTTGCTTATGACGACCCATAGAAAAGTAGTTCCGTATATTATTTTGATTTTCACAAGTAACGTCATCAAAGATAATAACTGAATTATTTAAAGCTTCATTTAAAGTTAACACGGCTTTTTCATCTTGAAACATAAAAATATTTACTTCGGGAACTCTCATAATAACCTCTTTTAAGAACTGATATTTTGGTTGGAAACATGTTTTAGAGTATAAGTAGATGTTATTAAATCCTAGTCCATTTTCATGAAGAAGTAAATTTATCATCGCATTTGTCTTTCCGCAGTTAGAAGGTCCACATATAATGCATCTAATAGAATTTGGAAGCAAAACACCGTGTCTACTTTGATTGAAATTATATGTTTCTTTATAATTTATATTTTTTACTTCTAACGATACGGGTTGCCTTATCAACCTCATTTTGTTTTCTGAAATAACAAAGTGTGTATAATTATTTATATAGAGACTATATAAATCTAAGATATTTAAATCCGTTCCGGCGTTTAAGTGTGATTGAACGACTAAGTTATATTTTTATATTATCAGTTGTCATTGGTTTATGGGTAAGGTTTCAAATTTCATTTACCTACATACCTAAAATTCCTGAACTATTTGATAAACATTTAAATCTTTCACTTCTAAGTCAACTTCATACACGTGCAGTTGGTTGCAGAGATTTTTGTTTACATAAACCAAGGTAAGTCTTATTTATTTATTTATAATTTAGATTTTTTATTTTGTGCTAGTACCTATACAATTATCCAAAATATTTTATGAACAGACTCTCTAAAGACAAAAAATGATAGAAAGTATATTTTTAATATACAGATAGGTATTATTATTACCTATATACAATAACGCAATAGCAATGCAACCCATTGGAACCTGAGTTAATTTCGTGACAGTACCTTTTAAGGATATTTTTAAAATAACAGTGCTTACATTTTATTTACAGAAAAAAAATGACCACCAGGCCTCCAAATCAAGATATCAATGATGAAATCTTTGACCCCTTTTATTATGCTCAAAACCCTGATGGCCCTGAAGATATTTTCTGGACAAATCTAAGGCAAGAGAATGAGAAAAATATGATGAGTGAAAATGTGGAAGCCAACGAAAAAAAGAAAAGAAAATCTTGTAGTAAGCCGGTTGAGTCCTATGTTAAATGCAAAAAAGGGAATGGAAAGCGCTTAATTAAGATTGAAGTATATGACATTAGTGATAAAAATGAAAATATTAATTTAGTGAGTGCACAGTATGTGACAGATGAAGATGTCTACGGAAACGATGAAATTATGGACCTTACGCACAATCTGATACAAAAAATTAGTAAAAAAGTCAGTGAAAGTGATAGTTTTAAGTAGACATTTAATGTTTATTTTAGTAATATTTAAAAACATTTGACTCTATTTTATTTACGTATAACTCTACTAGGTACAATAGCCAGCACATAGAGCTGGACACTTAAGCTTGTCCAGCTGCATTTGCTGGCTACTGTACATATTTGATTTATTTTAGTTTTTAGGGATATTTTGATGTTATGCATAATAGGTTATATTATTTAGTGCAATAAAGACACATTGTCTTTAAAATTTTGTTTCAATGTGCTTATCCATATACCTACCTAAGCTAAATAAACAACCCAATTTTGACAAATTTAGCATTTGCCCTCGGCTTTCCTTGCATTTATAAAAATAAATCTGTGCACACGAAGCCGCGGGCACTAATACTAGTTTAGTAAAAAAATGATGATTCAGTAATTTAAATGACAGAGTCCATCTTATTTTGAACATTTCAATACAATACTATGAAAAACCAATTAAAATTGATCTCTGAAAGCATTCTCTATTGTATGCAAGTTATAGACCGAATTCGTAAAACAAACTGAAGTTTAATGTTGACTCGGCGAAAGCTATGAAATTTCTGAGTTGGACACATTCGTGCCAGTAGGTGTACATTGCTACTTTAAACTACTCACTATTGTTAACAATCTCTTATACTTACTTACCAAGCAATGTACTTCGACTCTAGGTCGAACTAAGTTTACTTTTTGAATACGAACATTAGAAACTGAAGTCAGGGTTCAGGTTATACAGAAATTTATGTACTTTTTCTTATCAAATCCATTCAAACCTGAACCGTGTCATTTTATAGTGAAGAGCAGAGTACATTCGACTTCCATATAAAAAAATCGTATCGGGTATCAGCGACAGCACGGCCCCGTCAGCATTTGTCTCCGAAAATGGTGAGCTAAGGGTATGGTTCCAATTCTGATAAAGAAAGAAAAGGAAAGTAGTCCTAATGCAGTGATAAAATAAGGATGCAATTTAAATTTGTTTGTTACGTACTAATAATAAAAAATAAAATATTTTATGCGCAACGTAAGTGGTACCATACCCTACTTTTTCAGCGTAATAAATAGCGTCGTCCCAAGCAGTGCACATCACTTTCCATCGAATTTTTGCGAATTAATTTTGTTTTACGTCTGTGTCTACGGTGTGTCTACGTTCAAGTATGTATGTACATATTATTATCAACTTTATTTTAATTTGTTCTACTTTAAAGTTTGCAGCTAATGCGAACTTTATTTTAATTTCATTTGACTAAGTATTTTTTTTTCTTTCAGGTCGTTCGTAAACCCATTCGAAGGTGATTTTAAGCCGAGCACCAGCAAAAAGGCTAACAAAGTGAGCAGCGGCAAGGGCAAAGCATCTGGCTCCGGATCCAAGAGCTCCAGTTCTAGTGCCACTCAGAAGAAAGCTGCTGCGGCTCTGAATGTGAACGAGTTTTTCGCCAGCGACACCGAGGGCGAGTTCGGAGCCCCGCCGTCACCGCCACCACCACCACCTACTGCCGCGTCCAAGAGGCGACGCGTGGTTTTACCGGATTCGGACGTAAGTTTTTTACTTTATTACAATATGTACAAGAAGTCATGAACTGCGATGTTATTTGTGTTTTCTTGAATCAGTTCAAATCAGTGGTAGCCCATCTTCCCTATGTAGGGCTCTCAGTCTGTCTGTCTGTCTATTTATCGGTCTGTCAGTCTGTCTGTATTTCTGTCCAGTCAAATATGGGGACATTAAGTATTTGAAAAAATCTTATCTCTGAAAACAAAAGATGGAGATGGCAAGCTGTAGAATTATTTAAATAAAAAATAATCAACTATATTTTGATTATTCCAGGACGACGAAGAGGTGCCGCCGCCACTGCGTGCTGCCGCGTTGCGCAGCTTCTTATCAAGGCGCGTCGCGGACGGTGACTACATTCTACAAAGCGACCATACAAAGCGAGGCGAATTTTACATTGAATGTCGCCTCTACAACACCAGTGAGATTGAGCCGCCTGCTTTGAACGACCCATCAAAACGTTGGAAGTTGGCTACTACAACGTTCAAATGCGCATTCAACAGAGGCAGCCCAACTTTTAAAGGCGTTACACAATTGGTCGCAGCCGCGAAAGAGGAGTTGCGTAACGTGCAAGCCATAACATATCCATCTAATACATTTTGAATTGATGGTTTATTTTATTAGTAAGTAAACATATAAATTTTTTTAATTATGTTATTATCCTCAATTCATATACTCGTATAATCACTCATACTCGTATAATCCTATTTAAAGTGATGAAATATGTTATGGCTGTACGTTACATATAATCACCGTCAACGTGCGCGCAATATATCCATGCTCGTTTAATATTTTATAAGTTTATTCTTTATACTCAATATATGATTTTTAATAACCTTGTATTAATTTTATGTTCTTTTCCTTACAGAGACTCGAAAGAGTCTGAATCATTTAAAAATCCAGTCATTTATTCTTTTTACAAACCAAAACCTATACATAAAATCACAATTTTATCTTGAGTCTGAACATTAAAAAAATCCAGTCATATATACTTCTTATATACAAATATACATAAAATCTCACTTTTATGTTTGAAACATTTGAAAATCAAGTCTTTTATACTTTTTACAAACAAACATTAAACATTAATCACACTTTTATTCTGGTTACTTATTAACAATGGTTTATTGTAAAATTTGTAATATAAATGCTTTGAATTTTTCTTCACATAAAAGATCTAATATTCACAAGTCCAATTGTTTACTTCGCACAGAATTTGAAAACGCTTATGTGATTGCTACTGCTTTTAAGAACAGAATAGTTAGTTACAGAATAACGGCATCAGATCTCTACAACACACCTGAATTATTTCTGTCTGATGTCTATAATACTGTTTCTCATCTTGTTAGCGCCTCACTAAATAAACATAAATCTCTTAAGGTTAACTTCGAACTTTTTGCTGAATTCTTTCTGCCAAAAAATAATGAAAGAGATGTTAAATCTTTTAACACAAAATATAAAGCAGTGTACCAAAACACCGACTTAAAGTCTTTGTATACAAAATTTGCCAACAGAATTTTAACAAAATTTTCTGAATTTGAATCTTTAGGGTCTGGTTGGACTTTTGAATCTATTCGTCATTTAGAAATTAATTTAATAAAATACAATCCTCTTAAATCTGGCACATATGTTCCTTTGCCTGCCCACATTCGCAATACAAAGTCATGTGTAAACGTGAAAAATTCAGATGAACACTGTTTTCTCTGGTCTATAATAGCAAAGTTATATCCAACTGTTAATAATCCGTGTAGAGTTTCATCATATCCGCACTATACAAAAGTATTAAACACCGCGAATATGTTATTTCCACCTTCTTTAGATGACATAAAGTGTTTTGAAGCTAACAATCCTCACATAAGTGTTAACATTTACGGTTTGACTAAAAGCGGTACCGTAACAGGCCCATTGTACAAAAGTTCGTGTCGTAAGTTAAATCATGTAAATTTGCTACAGTTTTCAAAGAACGATAAAAATCATTTTGTTCTTATAAAAAACTTTGAAAGACTTGTCAGAAAACAACTAACAAAGCATAAGTCTAGAATACACTTATGTGATGAATGTTTTATATATTTTAACACAAGAGAAAAATTACAAGAACACAATTGCGCTAGAATTCAAACTGTATTGCCTGAAGATAATGCTCAATTATATTTTTCTCACTATGAAAGGACAGTACGAATTCCTATTGTTATATACGGTGACTTCGAAAGCTTATTACGAGAATATTCCGACAAAAACAAAACTTCTTGTGTAGAAAATATTCAAATTCATGAAGCTACTTGTTTTTCATATTACATTTGTTGCGAGTCTAATCCAGAATTAAATAATTTAGTTTCCTACAGGGGACCTAATTGTTCTAAAAAGTTTGTTAAAAGTTTAACAGAAGACGTAATTCGATTATATAAAATACTTTCTATTAACAGAGAGATGCTACCGTTAAGTGATGAAGAGCTTTTGTTATTTCAAAATAGTACGCACTGTCATATATGTAAAGGTGAATTTACTTGTAACGACACCATTGTCAAAGATCATGATCATTTTTCAGGTAAATATAATGGACCTGCTCACAGTGCATGTAACCTAAATGCGAAAGCGTGTACTTTTATTCCAATAATATTTCATAACCTCTCTGGATATGATTGTCATTTATTTATAAACGAGCTTGCAACTGTTATCGGTAGAATAAATCTACTACCTAAAACTAAAGAAAAATACATATCTTTTACGAAATTCATACCAATAGACAGAAAAAATGTAGCACAGTTAAAATTCATAGACTCATTTAATTTTTTAAGTTCTAGCTTAGAAAATTTAGTCAAAACAATGAACCGGGATGACTTCAGACATTTAAACGATTTTTTTGGTAATGGAAATTTATTTGATCTTGTCTGTAAAAAAGGTATATACTGTTATGATTATATCGATTCTTGGGATAAGTATAATGAATCTGTACTGCCTGACGCATCTAAATTTTTTAACAAACTTACTTCGGAATCTATATCTATTGAAGATTACAATCATGCTCAGGAAGTTTGGCAAGCTTTCAACTTGAGTAATTTAGGTGAGTATACAGATTTATATTTAAAGACTGATGTCTTATTACTATGCGATATTTTTGAAAAATTCAGGCGCACTTGCTTAACACATTACAATTTAGATCCAGCACATTTTGTTTCATCGCCATCACTTAGTTGGGATGCTATGCTGTTATACACAAAGATAAAGTTAGATCTTTTCACTGATCTAGATATGTATCAAATGATAGAGAAAGGCATCAGAGGTGGTCTTGCTCAATGTTCACTTAGATATGCCAAAGCAAATAATATATATCTTGATGATTATGATGAAAATGAACGAGATAACTACTTAGTTTATTTGGACTGTGTAAATCTGTACGGTTATGCTATGATGCAAAATCTTCCTACCGGTTATTTCAGGTTTCTGAATGCTACTGAAATTGAAAATTATAATGTTTTTCACTATTCTCGTAAATCAGATACTGGATACGTTCTTGAAGTTGATCTTCATTACCCTCCAGAAATCCATGAAGCTCATTCAGACTTGCCCTTTGCTGTTGAAAAATTAATTCCTCCAGGTAGTACAACTCCCAAATTAATTGCAAATCTTTATGACAAACAAAATTATATTATTCATTACGTGCATTTACAGGAATGCTTAAGAAATGGTTTAATATTGTCAAAAATTCATAAAATATTAGAATTCAAGCAGAGTAATTTTTTAAATGCTTACATTATGTTAAATACTACTCTTAGACAAAAATCTACGTCTGATTTTGAAAAAGATTTGTTTAAAAAGATGATAAATTCTATCTTTGGAAAAACTATAGAAAATAAAAGAAAACAAGTGGATGTAAAATTAGTAAATGTGTGGAAAGATGAGTCAAATCGAACTAACAAATTCGCAGGTGCTGAAAAATACGTGAGTGCTCCAAATTTTAAAAATGTTTCAATTATATCAGAATCTTTAGTAGCAATACAAATGCAACAATCGAAAGTTATTCTCGATCGTCCCATCTACATCGGTTTTTCAATTTTAGAATTAGCAAAAAGTCATCTTTATCGCTTTCATTATTCAGTAATGAAACAAATTTACAACAATGATATAGTCCTTTGTTACACTGATACTGATAGTTTATTATATAACATATACACGAAAGATTTTTATGCGGATTTGAAGCAAAATTTACAGTATTTTGACACAAGTAACTTTGATGATGTTAACCCATATGAAATACCCAAAGTAAACACGAAAATCCCTGGGTATTTCAAAGATGAAATGGGAGGTAGGATTATAACAGAATACGCTGGTCTACGAGCGAAACTTTATTGCATAGATACAAAACTATCTTCAATGAAGAAAGCTAAAGGTATAAAAAAATGTGTCACAAAAAAACTTGATATTGAAATGTATAAAAGAGCTTTATTTTCAGATGAATGTGTGAGAGATGACATGTGTATAATAAGATCTAAAAATCATAAAGTTTACACACAAAAAATTAACAAACTGGTCCTATCTAATAACGATGATAAACGGCAGGTTATGAGCAACAAAACTGAGTCATTACCGTGGGGACATTTTAAGATATGCTAAAACTCTGTAAGGAAAAGTTAGAAATAAATTGAACATAAAATAAAATTAAGTATTATAATTAATTTGTACTTTAGATGGTAAGTTGTGTTTTAAATAAACTAAATGTGATTAAGTGATGTTTGCTTTTTTTTTCTATGTAAATCCTACCTTGAGCTAGCTTTGTTTTTCTGATACATGCTAAATACTACTTATTTTCATTGGACGTCTGATAAGATTACACGCTGTAGGGTGAAATTGGGGCATTCTGGATCACGAAGCGAGCAAAGCGAGCGGAGTGATCCAGAATCCCCAATTTGACCCTACTCCCTAAATTAATTAACTTATTTATTCTAGCTAGCCCTAACTCAAACTGCTCTACATACTTTATATAACTAACATCCCTCTGTACACTTAAAATTTCGCTAATTTACTTAAATATGGCCAAGTAAATCATCTAGTGGTAAAGACTCTACATTGTGAACCGCTCGTTAGTAACCCTTATACTTTTAGAGAGAACTATCGATAGACCCTAAGAAATTTTAATGTTATATAGTGCAGTAGTTTTCTTTTATCATAATATTACATTATTGTTATTTGTACAAAACCTTTTATCTTACAGAAATAATTTATTTATTTAGCTAGAAAATGTAGGAACGGTTTAGCAAATTAATCATAATAAGTATAATATAATAAATAGATATAGAAAGGGTTTAAGAATATAAACATTAAAATATTCTTGTAGATGTGGCATTCTATTCATGTAAATAAATAGAAATAGAATCATAATGGACATTTATAGTTTTTTAGTAGAAGATTCTTCCAGAAAATCCTTTAGGAACAATCCATGATTATCTTCTACTAACATTAAAGTTTTATGCTTGAAAACAAATGTGACTATACTCGTATTAATTTTATATAGTTTATTAAATTTCGTTCCAGATTTCCTTCCAGGACGCCCTTTATCCATTAATATTAGAACAACAAAGTAGAATTATTATTTTTTATTAGCATCTAGGTTTTATGCTTGAAAATAGACAAATGTGACTTTATTGACATATGTGGCTTTATTAAATAGGTTATTCAATTTGTCAAATTTAGGTTATAACACAAGATAAATGATCCTAGGAATGATTCTTATCTTTCCAGTCTATTAACTCAGATTGTAGTTATTTGGTTTCTAGATATCTTAGCATTTAGTACAGTTTGCCATTCATATAGTGCAAATACAAAGTAAGCTGCTGATGAATCAATCTGAAATAAGGTGGGACGTCCAATCCGTCTGGTATTAGGCTAGGTTAGGTTTTTTTTTTTAAATGTGCGTACTTCAGTTATTCCTTTGCCACAGGGCAAAGACTTTTTCTGCGGTACTCGGATCAGACTTTTTTTTTTGCCTCCTTATTTATAATAAGGGGTAGGACTCCGGGATTTATCGGGAGACCTTCTATAGCTTAAAGCTAATTAGATCTATTAACACAATGTCATATCTTTTACAATGCATGCAACGTATATAATATATTAATAAAATTATTATTTTTTCCTCTTTTTTGTTCTTATTTTTTTTTTTACTTTTTAGTTAGCATTTATTCTTATATTCCTAAGAATATAATTAATACATAAATTTCGTACTTTAGTTAGTTTTACATTCTTATAAATTAATATTATAGTGTATTTCACAGAACACATCTAGTAATATTTTTATTTACTTATCTAGTTTTATTTCTACTTTTAGTCTTATCAGCTATATATGTACAAAATTTTATTAAAGACTCTCTCATTTTTTTATCTGCAATGACAATTTGAAGTGTGTCTGGATTTATCAACTGATGTATTCGTTGCTCAAGATCGAAACGAGCTTCTTCGAAAATGTGGCACCGACTCCTCCTTATCAGGGTCACAGAACACACGCAGGACTGTCCTTGCACTTAAACCTGTGCAAATAATACGCAAAGCCTTCATGCCCAGTAAGCACCTGTACGAGGGTTGGGGTCAAATTTATCCCTCTTATTATTCGGTATGCTAGCTCTACATCTGGGAAAAATAACTTTGTCACCGCAGCGGTTTCACCCTGTTTATACCGATTGTTCCATTTCAGCACTGTCATCTGTCTTAACTCTCTTTTTATGTATGATATGGGACATTTATCATAGCTCGGCTTTGTTTTGCTATAATAATGCCGCTTCTTTAGCCAGCTGGTCTGCTCTTTCATTACCCTCAACCCCCACATGCGCTTTTATCCAGAAAAGTCTAACAAGTTTTCCTTTTTCTTTTAGCTCTCTTAGGTTTGCTTTCATCTCAAAAGCCAGTGGGTTAAATGTTTCCTTATTCCTCAGGAGCTCCAAGGAGGATCGCGAATCGCTGAGGATATTTACAGTGGCAGCTTCGGTTCTTTTCAACGCAATTTCCGTTGCCTGTAGCGCATACATTTCCGCCTGGAACACCGTGCAAAACGATTCCATCTTGTATTTTTTTTTATATTGTTTCCGTCTCGTTGCTCCAGCAAGACAATGCGGCCCCCACTTTACCCTCAATTTTGCTACCATCTGTAAATATCCTCATTCCTTCTATTTGGTGTTTGTCTACGATCTCAGAGTTAAAGTTCTCCAAACAAGTGAAGTCCACATCAATTTCTTTTGCCGGATGAACTGCCTTCAGGAAACAGATGCGTGTCTCAACCTCTCTATCGCCGAGCATTTCCCGTGGTTTCCCTCGCCTGGCTTCGTAGAGCTGCGCTGCCTCATACACTCTTAAATCTAACTCTTAAATCGATTCCCTAAGGGAATTGTTTAAAGAAATTGATATCCTCACGGTATCCTCACAGTATATATTTGAAAACATCTTGTATGTCCGGAAGAACATGATGCTACTTCCTAAGAATTCTGATATACATAATATAAATACTAGAAATAAAAATAAAATAGCACACCCAAAGTTTAGACTGTGTAAAGTTAATAATTCATTCATGGGGAACTGTATTCGCTTCTATAATAAAATACCAGATGATATTGTAAATCTGTCCAATAGCCAATTTAAAGCTAAAATTAAAACTATTTTTATGTTCTAAGGCCTATTATACGATAAATGATTACTTAGATGATAAAAACGTCTGGTCAACTGTTGTTCCAAATCAGCGGAGTAGATTGTAATTATGACTCATGTATGATTCTTTATATATTTAAAAGAAAAGTACAAAAGACACAATAAAATATCCTGCACATCTGACCGCTTCCGTCTAATGGACTCCGATGACGCAAAGTCCTTTGGCGATGGGATGAAGTAGAGAGGTCTGGCTTGATGCAAGCTAAGCTTTGTCTGATTCCTGCACATGGGCGGTCCCGGGGGTGTGAGTACACGCCGTGGTCGCTTTCACAATGAAATTTGGGACGACAGTGTGGATTCGGCAGCACCTGGGATGACAAAGCAGCCCTATTTAGGGAAGCACTGCTTTCCCCGCTCAGCCGGGGAGGGGGCTAGAAAAGGTGCCCTAAAAAATGCTTGTCCCTATTTGAAAGGTGGTAGTAACCGCGGCTGCCATCGCATCACTTAATTCGTGGTCGACGTAACGGGAAAAATAAAAAGTGCATGAAACCACCTATTATGACTTTTGGCGCGTGGAACGTGAGAACGCTTATTGATCGAGATGACAACGCCTGCCCTGAACGTAAGACCGCCATAGTAGCTCGTGAACTTCATCGCTATAACGTAGATGTGGCTGTTAGGTTAGGTTTTTTTTTTTTTGTTGTACCTTTGTTATTCCTTCACCAATGGGCGAAGACATTATCACCAGTACAGGATGTTAACAATAGTATCTTTTTTTTTTTTTTTCTAGTCCTTAATATGATGTGGGGGGGTAGAGGGCTCCGGGATTTATCGGGAGCCCTGCCACTGTGTTGACATGCCATAATTTACAGTTTACATGCCATAATTGGTAAGTAGTATTTTATTTTCCATTTTTTGTTTACATAATTCTATGATGGCTATATAACTGGACCCTGTTAAGCATTTATGTACCATGTTCACACGATTGATTCCAAGATATCCGCGCCTTGGTGTTTTGGGCAAACTTTATGCTGTAACTCTTGTTGGTACTAACGGATCTTAAACATCTGTGTGTCTATTGGTTCATTGTGTTCTCTGCTACATATTTAAGGTGCCCAAATTGATATAAAGCTAAAACTACAACAGTTAAACCGCTTAAATTGTTAATGCGTAACTCACAATGCGAAAAAAATGTACCAAGTCATTTAGTACATTTTTGCAAAATGGGTTTTGTTTCATTTACACTGTACTAAGTTACTTGGATTGTTTTTGCTAAAAACATTTTTATCAATTTAATGTGAAGTAAGTATACCAAGCTGTTCAATACAGTATTGTAACTATCACCCACGGAAGGAAAGTAAAACAAATATCTATAGGTACCTATTTTGTTTGTAGTTTTGTACAGCAAATTATACTTATAAAATTTTAATAAAAAACTTATTGCAAACATTTTCAACTTTTATTAAACCATCATCAGCCTTTTATATTGATCATTGAATTTAAAATGATAAAATAAAGGGTAGGTTGTGGTTAGTAGGTTTGGATGATTGGAGGATAGGATGGAGTACAACATTCTCGACCTACTCTGTCTTTCTCCTACTGGTAGGAGAAAGACAGATTAGGTCAAGAATGGACATGATAGGATAAGATAGGATAGGATAAAGTGTGATAGGAAGTTAGGAATTCACACTTTTTTTAATTAATTATTAACATACTTAGAAATTAGGACTTGAACGAAAAAAATCTTACTTATTAGTATACTTAAATATAAGAAAACCTTCTAACTGACTTCTTACATAATTTAACAGCCTTTGTGTGAGAATCTTATTCGTAGGTTACGGTAGGAACCATGATTTTACTTTTACACTGCATGTCTAGCTCTGAGCTGGTGTATGGGTCGCATCCTAGCCGTGATAAGTACACTAAGCATTACCCCTAATAGTGGAGTTAACAATATCTTAGTGGCTACCTTCAAGACGCCAGTCTGTGGAGAGATTTCCGTATCTGACCTATGAAGATGTGGAGTAACCATTGGGCTGCTATGAATGCCGCTAACTCATGGCTAGTTTTGAACCGCTGATTGACCGAGACGCATACAGCGACTTGAATACATCGTCGTGGAGGGGACTTGTCCACATCCATGCGCGGTGGACGTCAGACTGATTAGTGTCGACGATAGTCTTTCAAGTATTATCCCAGATAGAGGTAGCGGAGGACATAGTGGCTGCCTTCAAGACATAAGTCTGTGAAGAGGCATACTGGAACGAGTTTATTAATTGAGAACGAGAAACTGGACGTGGACTGCTCTGGCTAATATCATCATGTATGATTTATTACCGAGCTAAATAAAGAGCAATAGCTGAAATGAGCGGTCTCAGACACGGAGACGCGCGGCGGAGATATGTATATATGGAGATATGAAGTTGGAGCAGATCTGCCCTGGCAGTACCGTTCAGATAGACGGAGATCCAGTATGTAGGAGCAATCCAGATATGAGACCCACAGTCAGTAGCAGCTGTGAGGTCATCCCTTTGAACTTGCTCGTTGGAAGATGGTTTACCATCATGGGCGCTGGTTCACGTGTGAACTATCCTAAAAACACACACTTGAACGCAATACGTTGGACACTTCGGTGGAAGACAGGGATTACCCTCCTAAAGGTTACTATAACGGCTCAGACGTATCGGGTACGCTTCGGCTAGCCTAGTATCGATTGGACGTCGTCCACTAGCTTCGGCTTACAACGAGGAGGGCTTTCTACGACGGGACTTCGGTCTCCTTCCATCGCTTAAGGCGCACCGGTCGGGCTAGGGTCCGCTGTAGACAACCCTTCGGGGTTGTCTATTATTTTGACCTTTTTCTTACACCTCTGTGGTGAGGGGAGGACAGGAGCATTCTGAAGGACAGAATGGGAAGTGACTCACAGAGAGCGCATTGGAGGAGCGTTTATTCTCACTCGTAACGTAATTCATACTTCGGTACAGCGTAAATTCGAACTGGCGTACATCGGTCTCATGTACTTGTGAACTAACGTACATCGAAATTTTGAATTTCGAAATTCAGTAGTGGAGTCGTCCTAGAGCCACCTTTTTATACCTTTTAAACTACATATATCATGTAATAATCCCTGTGATCAATTTCAGGAATCTGGGCTCTTATTGCTACAGCAATAAACTTCGAAGTTCTTTTCAGAATACGAAGTTAGTATTGCTTAATAAAGTCGCTGGGATTTCCTGGTGACTTTATTCTTTCAGTCAAGCGAGCATGGGTAATCAGGAGTAGGCTGCTTGCCGGTTGGCAACTGGTACTCCTGTGTTCGGGCGAAAGATAGGGACGAATCATTATATAAGAATAACATAGAAGTTGAGTAGGCGACTCTTTGTTTAATTCCACAGTTAGAAAACATAATATAAAGACGATCACATTGTAAATTTCTAAAAGAGTTTGGGTTACTCTCACAACGTAGTATGGATCTGCTATTAGACGATCAATGGCCAATTTTGATTATTATAGAGATCAGATGTTCAGTTACAATTTGGTGCCGTGACCAGGATTTTCTAAATTGTATCGTGAACGGTGGCTATAGGCCACAATTTGTTGCGTGTGAAATGGAAAGAAACTTTACAATGTGAATGTCTAAAAATACCCATAGGACATAGAGATTGAAACGGGTTTTGTGTATTACAGACCGAATGATATTTGGTTAGTGGTGCATGGGAACTTTATTTTTAACCTAACCTAACCTAACCTAACCATAGTAACCTAGCAAAGGTTACTATGGTTATAAACAAACTTTTCTATTGTTATAGAAAGTTCAAGAAACAGTAAAGAGGGACACTGTAAGAAGTGGAATAGGACACTTCAAAGAATAAAAATATAGGCATGATTCGTTCATGAAACAGTGAACAGGGACACTGCAAGAAATAAATAGTGTCATTGTACTATAATAATAAACAATGGAAAAGCGAGATATTTGATGATGAAGATTGGGAGGAGGAAGACCGGAGACGGTCTTCAATATTTATTGTAACAATGTCGACTTATTTAGCGATGTCTCAGGGGCCTCTGCGGCTTCGGATGTACATCACAAAAAGCTAAATTCAGAAGTCGTTTAAAAGCTGGGCGTCGAACGTACTGACGATTGTATCGTTTACGTTTTCGATGCTCTAGCGAAATGCTCGTCAACTACAAGGTTAGTGGCGGTTTGTCATTTTGTGGATTCCACTCTAGCTCCGGGCGAAATCGTCTTTGTCTTGTTGATGTTAATCAAACGTTTAAAGTGAGTTTGACAAACTCGCTGTGGTAATTGGCTTAACACTTGAGCCTTTGCAATGGAGGAGGAGTAATTGAAAGCAAGTGAATGATGCACATAGTGCACATTAAAGAAGAACTTTTAAGTAAGTCTTCAAAAACTGATGAGGGATCAGTGAAGAGAGATGGTTATTGATCCACAGTACCTCGAGCAAGGGAAATAATAGATGGACCAATATTGATGAAGAGAGATGGTTTTTGAAGTAAGTCTTCAAAAGAAGAACTTTTTAGAAAGTCTTTCTAGACAGTGATAAAAGTCAAGTAGGTGAATAGGGATTTTGGTGCATGATAGTGGGCGGTAATTCATATTATGAGGACCGCCGCGAGGAGGAAGAGATGGTGCAAAAACCTCCTCGCAAAAAGACAAAGAAGGCAGGTAAACAGGAGAAAGGAAAGGCTAGGAAGCACTTTATAACATTGTGTTTAAAACGGACAACATGCCTCGCAAGTTAGTCTGAAACGTAGAACCGAACAATACTGCCACTTGCACCTTTAGTAGGATCAATTATGAACGATTCTGAAGAAGCGAACCAAGTCTAGCAAGCAGAAGTACGAAAATTGTGTTTCGAACAGATGGTGGGACATTGCAATACCGTTGGAACTAGTTTGACGTAGGTAGAGCAGGTGCAGACTCCTTTTCGAAACACTTAGATTTATATCGTATAATGCTAACATGATCCCCATGCAAGTGATCAGACAATCAATTGTTGGGGGGCTGTGCAAACCAAACAATAATTGTGCTGGTCGTGCTACTTCCACCCGATTCTGATATGATGAAAACCTGATGTAATTACGTTTAAAAAAATATAAATTCATTGAAAATTCAAATTCTATGTGAATTATCTTGAAATCTTTGAAATCTTTAAAATCTGCCACTTTTGTAAATCGTCAGCATGATCGGCCACAAACAAAATTTAGGAGCGAAATCTGCCAAAATGGCAGAAATCTGCTACAAATGGTCACACAGACGTTGAATGAAATGCGAAGATAGGATATTTAGTTTGGAGCAAACAGTACTTTGCGTTCATGTACCAACTTCATTTAGTACACTAATGCAAAATGGTAGTTTGAGAAAATTGCATTTTGCATAAATGGTTCAAGTTACATAGTATACGAATGCAAAATATGTGATAGAAGCATACAAAATTAAGCAATAACATTTTTGTTATTTTGAGTGCGATTGCATAAAGTTACGAAAATCAAACCCAAAGAAATTTGATCTCTATGTTAAGTTCTATAGAACTACATTCAAAAGTAAAAAAAACACATTTTGTATAAAATGGTACATAAATGCTTCAACTATGTTAATCCTTATACTAATATTATTTTATTCTTTCTTTTTTTTTCCATTTTATCTACCTTTTTTTATTTATCTTTTCTTTAACTAATACACTATATATCACATTTTCTTATGCTTATTTAATTTACTATGACTTATTTTGTCTTATTTCTATTATTAACTATACTGACAATTTCAATGCAGTATGCTTTATACTTTGCTCTGTATATTTTTTCAGCGATTAGTGTTTGTAAGGTATTTTTGCCAATTTTACAGTTAACTTCGTTTTCCAGATCAAATCTACGTTTCTCTGTTTGAGGACATTCTACTAAGACGTGGATTACCGTTTCGCTTATTTCTGAGTCGCACACGCATCCAGGGCAATCCTTACATTTAAATCTATGTAAGTATCCCGCAAAGCCACCATGTCCTGTTAATACTTGCACAAGCAGAGGCTTCAGTTCAATCTTCCTCACCAGGCGATAGGCCTCCTCTGCATTGGGGAAGAAAACTTTAGTGATCTCTGCCGTTTCGCCTTTTACGTACCTTTCATTCCATGTAAGGACTGTATCTTGCCTAATGGCTCGCTTTAGGTATGATAACGGGCAGCTGTCATATTTTGGAGTGCTTTTCCAGTTGAGTGCGGCTTCCTTTGCCAGCTCATCGGCACACTCATTCCCCTCAATTCCGACGTGGGCTTTTATCCAGAAAAATCTCATGGTCTTGCCCTGGTTCTTCAGCCTTGCTATATTTCGTCGAATCTGAAACGCTAGAGGGTGGAAGGTGCCGCTGTCTTTGAGAAGCTCTAATGAAGATCTGGAGTCACTAAAGATGTTGTAAGTGCTTTCTTTACCCTTCATTGCAAAGTTTGTAGCCTCCAAAATGGCGTAAAGTTCTGCCTTGAACACCGAACAGAATGACTCCAGCCCAAATTTTTTTGCACCTATTTCTTTGCCTTCCAGCCACCATACCATTGTCGCACCCGTTTTTCCCTCTATTTTGCTACCATCAGTGAAGATCGAAACGCCCTCGATGTTCAGGTTGATGATGGTTTGCCTATTCAAGTCCTCAAGGTATTCAAAATCCATTGCCACCGCTTGCGCTGGATGATCGGCTTCCAGGAAACATATTTTCCCTTCCAGTCGCCTGTCTTTTAAGAGTTCCGGTTGTGGTTTCCCCCGTTTTGCCTCGTATAGACGCGCTGCTTCTTTCACTCTCAGATCTAATGGAAGAAGACCGGTGAGTAGGAGGGTCGCATTCAATGATGCGGTCCTGTAGGATTTGGCTATTTTTTGGGTAAAGCCTCTCTGCAGCGCATTTAGCTGTTTTTGAACCATCCACTTGTTTGTAGCTTTCGACCATACGCTTGCTGCGTACAGAACGATAGGCTCTATGACCGCCACGTACACCGTTGAGGAGGGGTTCGGAGTCAAGGAAACAACCGACTTAGTTGAGAGCCGATATATTACTGAACTGATTTGGTACAGTAGGTTAGATTATAGGTATATACTTAAGAGTACTATAATAGCATACACAGTTCACCTCCGGGGGTGTAAATAAAATAAAATAAGTATACATGCTTATTTTATTTTTGCTAACACTATTTTTTTTTAAGTATGATTACAAAACTTATACTATATAGGGCTTTGTCCTGTTTTTATGTACTATTTCTGGTTTGTTATTTTTCATAATTTTTACATTTACTCCTTGATCATCTAAAACAACAAAAGGACCTTCATATAACGCATCTAATTTTTTCGCTGTTTCATTTTTTAACCATAGAAATTGCCCTTTCTTATAATTAACTGGATTTATATATTTATCATATACAGATTTGCGTTTATGTTTGCTTAATAATAAATTATTACGTGCATCCTGTTGAGCTACTTGCAAACGATATCTTAACTCTAGAGGATAGCTATCTGGATTATAATATGGATCTATATGCTGACTTACTCTACTTGGTACTACACTTGGCCTACCAAAAACTAGTTCAAACGGCGTGTACTTTGTCTCTGAATGAACAGTATTGTTGTAACTAAAAGTCCAAAATGGTAGCCAATGACTCCACGTATCTGCTTGCCCATTACACTGTATTCTCAAAAATTCACCAAAATTTTTGTGTGTGTTCTCTAAAGCTCCAATTGACTGGTGGTGATAAGCTGTTGATGATATTTTTTCTATATCTAATAGTTTGCATACTTGTTCCATTGTCGATGACATGAACTCTGTTCCACGATCCGTTGCTATAGTTGCTGGTATACCAAACCTAAGAATAAAATTATTATATTAACTAAGCATAAGCTAGTAATTAAACATACATAATTTATTAGTATGCCTTTTTAAAACATATATATTTAATATAATTCATAAAAATATTTGAAAACAGCAAAATAGTTATTATTAGTCAACAGTCAAATTAAAAAAGAAGCAGATCCTCGAGTACGTCCCCACGAGACATAGTTCCCAGCATATTATTATATATTATATTATATTTGTAAAACTAACTGGCGGTAATCAAAATGATGGATGTTGTTTGGATTTGGCAGAAATTTGGTATGTGCGATATTGAGACTACTAGTTACTTAGTGTCCAAGAGGCCACCTATCCTCGCTGTTGCAGTATTTCTTTATAGTCTACCGCCATGCGCCATAAAACATGTCCAAGAACCTGATCTGTAAAGATACCGGTTCAGTAGTTTTGAAAACTCCTGTAATGCCAACTTATCTGGCTACTGCAGCGCTCGTGGTCTACCTCCATAAAACGTATCTAAGAACCCGCTCCAAGATGAAGCCTTTTGAATGCAAAAAACCGCATCGAAATCGATTCAGTACTCTTGTTAGGTTAGGTTAGGTTTTTTTTTTGTACCTTTGTTATTCCTTCACCAATGGGCGAAGACATTATCATCAGTACAGGATGTTAACAATAGTTTCTTTTTTTAAGGTTTTTTTTTTTTTTTTTTATAATTAAATTTCAATCCTGCAGACTCTGTGGTCCGCACTTTTTTATGTTTAGTTTTATTATATTTTTATGATCAATCACTAATTTTTTTCGCTCCGCGTAGCGGTCTAGCGGTGGTATTCCTAGACTGACAGTGAAGGTACAATTATTAGTCATCACTTACATACTAAATTAAAATAAAAAGAATACAATACACACAAAAATAAGTTTTTTTTTTGTTTTTTTTTTTTTTTTATGTCTTATTATAGGTTTTTGTAATGTTAGTTTTTTTTTTTTTTTTTTCTTGTTCTTTTGCTTGTTTTTTCCTTTTTTTATGTCTTATTATAGGTGTTTTTTATGTTAGTTTTTTTTTGTTTTGTTTTTTTTTATATATATATTATTATTATTTACATTTCTATTCTTATTTCTAGGGTGTTATGTTTTTCTTTTAAGTAAAGTTTTATCACTATTAAATTATTATTAATGCATGCTTTTATATACAATACAATTAGAATTAAGTTGAGATTTATTAAAAATAAAGGAATTTTCACCAAAATAAGTACTTTTAATCACAAATTTTACACTTATAGATACAAACTAGTCACACAAAGAAACTATTTGAACCAAAATTTGAACAGAATCCGTTAACAAAAATACGCGAAGTACAACGTCCGTCTATCCCTGGCGCCGCAATCCAAGAGCTGCCACTGGCTCCGATACTCCTTTGGCCTCTCGCTCACCCCTCCACGATCTCCTCACACCACTCTGACGTACTCACAACGTGACGTTGCTAGGCCACGCATACATTTTTAAATTTTGACCTAACAATACAGTAAATAGTCTCTTTCTGCAGACATCACTATGTCCGCCCCTTTTTTTTTTCAGATGTTTTGTTTGGGTGACGCGAGCTGGGACGCCGCTGTCGATTCCCGAAGGCTCCGGAGGATTCCGTCCCTGACTTTCTCGTCACCACGTCTTATTGCCATTTTAAGGTTATAATCTTGGATTCGTGTCGTCGTCGCATTCTCCGCGCGAAGTATCAGACGAGCGGTTGCATCATCGTTTGTGCTGTCGGTGTAATATGTGCAGCTTTTTGTGTGCCTAGAGATTGCGACGACGGCATGAGGGACGCTTTTTATGAGGTCGGTCTTTCGGGAGGTCGTACGTACAATAACCACGGTCTCATAAGTCAGTCCCTGTGCTTCATGTATGGTTAGGGTGCGGGATCCCGGTTGCTTACCGTAGCCCTGACTGATCAAGAGTGCCTTCTCAACCTGAGTGTGGACGAGGTATAGGGTATCGCCCGTTACTGGGATTTCCGCTCCCGTGTGCCTTTTCAGCGACAGGGATTTGGTGAGAGATTGAGACGAGTATATGCCACTATATATTTCACTGAGGGCATATGCTACGTCTTGCGGGTTTCTGTACGTACAAAGGAGCTCCTTTGTAATATTGGTTATTAAATTTGGCCTGTTGTAAAGCATAGGGAAGATGTTGTTTCGGTCAATGTAAGGGAGCTGGTTGTTGTCCCCTATGAGAAGGGCTTCGCTGGCTTTGGCGATTTGGATGGCCATTACTATGGAACCGAAATGATTCATAAGGGCCTCGTCCACCATAAGGCGTGTACACGATTCGCCCTTATGAAGACCATTCACCAGTAGCGATGCCATGGTGCGCACACGTTTTTTAGCGCGATCGCCAATTCTGGGCTCCAGCTTTTCCCTAAGGTCCTTTGCGGCCTCGGTAGTTGTTGTCACTATGACATCCTTCTCCGCGTCCACTTGCGACATAACCCACGTAGTTTTTCCGCAACCAGGGACTCCGTTGACCCAAGTGATAGTGGGTTTTACCCAGTGCACAGGCTTTCCGCCTTCGAACAGGTCTCCCGCCATGGTTTTTGCCATTGCGAGTACCCTGTCTTCTAGCATAACCTTTGTGCACTTTGCAACCACCACAATCGGGTCATTTGGGGGGGTGTCAAAGATATCTGCGCCTGCGCTTTCCGACTTTTCTTCATCCTTGGCCACAAAACCGCATGTCCCGCTGTAAGCCGCCATGTACGAACCCGACATGCTGCCCATGAGGACTTCCGCTTTGCCAGTATCGTAGATAGCTGCCTCAGCTTCACTTAATCGAACCCGCAGCAATCCCAGAGTGTTGCGGCGGTAGTCCTGCAGGATTTTCTCGCAGGTGTCCGCAATCACCTTGCGAGTAGCTTCTGTTACTGCTACGAATTCGATGAAAGCATTTATCATGTGGTCCTGTGGCTCGTAAGCCGGTCTAAGCTTTGGTGCAGCCACCTGTCCTTTATCTGCGAGAGTGCGGATACTTTGTGGGGGCTCGGATTTTTGACGTGGAGTCGGTCTTGTGAACTCCTCGACCGCAGTTTCCATTGACGAAACTCTTCTCAATGCCCTGATCTTTTTAGACACAATGTTTGGAATAGCCTGGAAGGACTTATTGAGGGTCGCTAACGCCGAGTGTAAAATATTGATTTTCGTGGCTTTGGTGGTATTCTGCGACGCCTGACTCTCCATTTGCACCCGTTGTTGTAAACGTTCAGACCCACTGTTGACAATCGGGTGGTCCCAGCAGTCTGTAGGGACTTGTGTGGTGGTGTTTTGTCGGTGGGGTTGGGTCAAAAGATAACTAAGGCTCTGGCCTCTGTCCTCGTACATCACTAACTCGTGATACTTCGATGCCAGGAGCGCGCCCTCGTAGTCCTTTGTTTCTCCTGTAATATACCCCACGGTCATCGCGTCCACACTGATCTTCTTCGGAGTTGTTTCCGGCGTTCCCCGGCTCTCTATGTTTGTTAGCACCGCGCTTACTTGTTCGAACTCGGTGATGCGGTCACACGCGAGGAATAGCACGATAGTCTTATTATTCTTTCGTACTATTCTGCCCGTGTGGTTTTCAACTGTCACCTGAGGAAGCTGGTCGAACACTTTGCGCCGCATGGTGATTTTGCGTGTGCTACCGTTTAATAGAGCTCCTAGGCCGGGGGAAATCCTCACGTTTCTAGCCATGGCGTTGCAAAAGGCTATCCCTAGACTTTCGGTGTTATTGTCCATGAACAGCGCGACTCCTCTAAGTTTGATTCCAGGTCTACCCTCTTGAGCTAGTGCAAGGATGTCTGTGACAGGGATTGGCTTATGTGTTGTTAATGTTGCTGTTTGTGCTAAAGTTCGTGGTACTGAGGTTTGGGTTGATGGATCTGAGGATGGTGGCGTAGTCAGGGTGCTATTACGGCGTGATGCTATAGCCACTACTGATTCCATAAACTGTAAGAGTTTAGGTCTCGACTTTTTGCACTCCATGATGTTGTGTAATGTGTGTTTGTCCAAGTCCGTGTGTAGTTGTTGTTGTAGGTTGTGCCTAGCCACTTGGAAACGTGGGCACTCGAGCAGTATGTGCCATACTGACTCACTGATGCTGGGGTCACACTCGCATCCTGGACTTGCCTTCAGGTTGAATCTGTGAAGGTACTCCCCGAAACCGCCATGTCCTGTTAGGAGTTGGATCTGGAGGTGATTCGGTTTTGTTTCCCGTACGATGCGGTAAGCTTTTGCCACATCCGGAAAAAACACTTTCGTGACCGAACCTGTCATAGATGTATCGTATCGATCCTGCCATTTCTGGACAGTTTCGTTACGGATTTTCCTCCTAATGAATGAGAGTGGGACCGCTGCATAGTCAGGGTTTTGTGTCGTTTTACTCGCGGCTGTTTTAGCGAGTTCATCTGCTCTCTCGTTTCCCCACGTGCGCTCGTAACCAGAATAGCCGCACCTGTCTGCCTTCCTCTCTTATCTGAGCGATGCTCTCCTTTATGGATTTGGCCAGGGGGTGGAGGAGCTTAGGGTTGGTCAACAGATCCAGCGACGATCTTGAATCGCTTAATATGTTGGCCACTTGCCTATCACTCTCCTTTATCCGTCGGACAGCTCTATGGAGTGCGTACAGCTCCGATTGGAAGACAGTACAGTTTTGGTCGAGACTAAAGATTTCATGGGCGGTTTCCCCTCCATCCTCCCACCATGTAAGGGCAGCTCCAACTTTGCCCTCCATTTTACTGCCATCTGTATATATTTGTGGTCCAGTAATTTGGAGGGTTGTTTGAGTGTCGCTATCCATACCCTCCAGGAGCTCGTACTCAGTTGTTATTTGAGTTGCAGGGTGAGGGAAGTCCATGAACTTCACTCTCTGCTCTAGCTGTCTTCCTGGTGGTAGGTAAGTGGAAGAGATGCCTTTCTTCGCCTCGTACAATGCCGCATTCTCCTGGATACGCAGGTCCAATGGAAGCGTGCCTGATAGGACCAGGACTGATGTTAAAGATGTGTCCTGTAAGCTTTGCAGATTTTCTGCGCAAAGCTTCTTTGAAGCGCATCCAGTGGCTTTTTGTTCATTTCTAATTTTGTTGCCTCCGACCAGGCGCACGCACCGTACGTAACAATAGGCTCTATCACGGCGACGTATACGGTCCTGATTATCTCCCTGTTCAGTCCCCAGGTAACCTTGGCCGCGCACGCTAGCTGCTTGTAAATAGCTGTTGCTTTTTTACATACAGCCCGCACGTGCGAGTTGAAGTTGAGGTTCCTGTCTATTGTGAGCCCGAGAAGTTTGACCTCGTCAACAAGTGCTATTGTTGTCCCTGACATCTCTAAGTGAGGGGGGCTGAATTTTAATTTTTTCGTTAGCAGCATAGCATTCGTCTTGTGCGCTGCAAAATTCAGCTTGTTTTGGTCCCCCCATTGGACTACTTTGTCTAGAACTCTGTTGACGACTTCCTCCATCCCGGGTATGGACTTTCCGGAGAACACCAGTACCCCGTCATCTGCGAAGGCTTGGTAGTAAACCTCCTCGCTTGATAGCATTTTTAGTAAGGGGTCCAGGATTAAGTTCCAAAAGGTAGGTCCACCGATGGATCCTTGGACGCATCCTTTCGTCGTGCTCCTTTCACTGGATGCCCCCGCATAATGTACTGTTATCTTTCTTCCCGCGAGGTAAGAGTTTACTAAGTTGTAAAGGTTTTTCGGGCATCTCCTGGTCAGAAGTTGATGCTTGAGAGCTGGCCACCACGCGTTATCGAAGGCACCCTCTATGTCCAATGAGACTAGTATTACGGACTTCTTCGCTTGAAGCTCTTTCCGTATGTGTCCTGTGAGGTCGTAGAGGGCGTCCTCGGTTCCGCGCTGTGGCATGAAACCGTACTGCTTTTGGTCGAGAGTTGGTAGAAGGTGCCACTGCAGCCTACCCACCAGTAGTTTTTCGAGAGTCTTACCTAGAACCGATAGTAACCCTATCGGTCTGTAAGATTTCGGGTGGGTATAGTCCTCCTTTCCTGGTTTCCGGAGTATGACTACGTGAGCAGTTTTCCATTGCTTTGGGAAGTATGATAGGGCTAGGCATTTATTTGCGATTGCCATGAATATCTCCCTTTCGCTGTGGATTGCTCTGGCGCAGATGTCGGCTGTAAATCCGTCGGGCCCTGGGGCCTTTTTAGGGTTCTGTGCTTTAAGCACAGCCTCTACTTCGGCTTCGGTGAAGGACGGATCGTCAGCCGACAGTTCCTTTTCTTGGCTAGGTGTTGTGCTTTTCACGGAATGCCGAAGATGTGTGTGATACGGTTTATCTGTCGATACAGAGTCCTCGGGATAAAATGTTTCGGCGAGTAGTTCGGCCGACTGTTCTGGGCTGAGTGTTTTGCCATCTGAACCCCTCAGGAGCATGTCGTCTTGTCTTCCCGATGTGTTCCTGATTACTCTGTATATACCGTCCCACATACTCTCCCTCTCCTGTGTTGAGCAAAATGCCTTCCAACTCTCTGTTTGTGCCTCTACAGATTTTTTGAGGTACTCCTCTTTGGCAAGATGGTATTCATGCAGTACGGCCTCTTTCCTGGTGGGGGCTGCATTCCTTATTCTGCGCTTCTTGCGAAGCACATCCGCCTTTAGGTCTTCTAGCGTGTTGTTCCACCAGGGTGGTGCCGTTTTCCTCACTCCCGTACGCATAGCTGGGATAGCGTTTTTACACGCTTCCTCAATAGAGTTTGAGTACGCTTGTATAATGGACTCCATTTCCTCTCCACTCTGGACCGACCTTATCTTGTCGACTGTTAGGCCCCCCTCCGCCAGGGATTTGCGTAAATGTTTACCAAACTCACACCAGTTTGCCTTTTTGGTATTGTACCGCCTGGTAGATGATTTAGGAACCGGTTGATACCTTTCCCCCGTCTCCAGGGTGAATGTGATGGCGTTGTGGTCTGCTGTGGTTAGTTCTCGATTTACTGTCCAATTATGGATTTTCCCGAGGAGAGGCGCCGAACACGTCGTGACGTCGACAAAACTGGAATATAATTTCCCTCGTCGGTACTCCTCGAAGGTCGGTGTGTTGCCGGTGTTAAGGATCTGGTAGTCCATCTCGTTGAGTAAGGAGACGAACGCGGCACCCCGCTGGTTTTCGGATGGGCTTCCCCACCAGTGGCTCCAAGCGTTTGTGTCTCCCCCAAGTAGGATATTGTTTGTTTGTTTTGTTAGTTGATTGCATACTGCTTTAGTACGCTCAATGTACGGGTCGATTTGCTGGTCTCCCTCGTAATACACGGACACTAGTCCAAGCTTTAGCGTACCAGCTTCCACCAGGACTGCGGCTTCGGTTTCCGTGACGAGCTGTGGATCATGGATGACTCTCAGCCCGCCACCGAAAACGATGATCGCTGCCTTTACGGGTTTCTGCCGGTTGAGGGTGCACTGGATGACTCTTGTGCCCGGGACTTGTTTAACTGTGCCTGTGGAGCCCACATAGGGTTCCTGCACCAGCGCTATTGCCGTCCCTAATCCCTCTGCAGCTTTCAATAGTTCCGCTGTTGCTTGCTTAGATCTTTGGAGGTTTGCCTGGATGAAATGCAAGCCCGTGTGCCCCCGATTACTCGATAGAGCATTCCCCGGTACCACCGTGGCGTTAGCAGTATGCGATCCTGGACCGCGCTATGTTGTCCCATATTTGGCGTTCTGGACAGATGTCGCTGAACGCCATGTGAGGTGTGTTGTTAGTCTTGCCAGTCCCGCTCCTAGCGCAGTTCTTGCAGGAGGGCTGTAAATTGTCTTTTCTGGCTGGGCATTCCTGCCAGGAGTGTGCTGAGCCGCAATAATTGCAGTATTGCTCTTTCTCCTTGCAGAGAGCCTTTGTGTGCCCAAAGCCCAGACACTTTGCGCATTGTATAAGGGGGGATTGGTCCTCAACCACCTTTTTTCCAAGGCCAATGTGGACCGCCCCCGCCTTGATAAGGCGCTTATAAAGCTGGGGTGACACCTCCAACACTGGGTGACATTGAAGGGCGTTCTTAGCCCGCTTTCTATAGCGCAGTGTTGTTTTTTTGTGTTCTTCTGCCAGGCCCTCGAACAGTTTCTTGTTTTGGGCCCACAGATTTTCCAGGATCTCCTGGTCTGTATGATAACTCATAACATTTTTAATCCTTACTTGTGGGAGATGTTTTTTGGCCTCCTGGACTTTTAGAGTATTGTTCGCGTTAGTGATTTTTTTTTGTATGAGTTTTGCACTCTCCGCTGACTCGCAACTTAGTACCACCTTCCTATTTTTCGCTTTTCGGACCCTATCCACCGTTATTCCAGTGGACTTGAAATCTAGGGTCGTTCTTATCGTGTCTATCACATTCTCCCCGGTCTTAGTAGAGTCTGTGGATGACACTATAAGCGTATGGTTAGGCTTTGGTGGCGGTGGTTTTTTCACGGCCGCTGCGTAGTTAGTATGCTGCGGCGGTGGTCTTGAAATCGCGGTGAGCACGTCTTTGTTATGTTTAAGTGTGGAGTTCATCCACACCAAGGATTCACCGAGGGCCCGGGATTGGTTGGCCGCTTCCACCACATCCGCCCTTAAGGGAGTTATCAGCTCCTGTAGGTGTGTCGCGGCCTCGGTTTGCGCCATTTCCGCTCCCAGGCCGATAAATCCCGGTGCAGACGAGCCTCCGTTTGTGTATGCCACATCTTTTAATTCCTGCAATTCCCTTATGATGTCCCTTGCCATGGAGTTAGACTTCTCAGCTTCTTCCCGGGCTATCAACAAAACCTCGTCCTTTGTTGCAGGATTTAACTGCAGGATGCTTGATTTAATTAATAGTATTTCATCCCGTAAATCCTGAATGTCCCTTTTGATGGTCTTAAGGCACATTTCTACATCCTCAGAGGTTGATGATGGTGTTGCCGAAGGCGGTGATGTAGGTGTCTTCGTGGGTGTTCTCTGAGAGTCCTGCTTCATATAGTGAATCTCGTTGGCGAGGTCCACCAGGTATTGTTTGATGTCCTTAAGAGCTGGCTGTAGGTCCGTGTGTCTACAGGGAGACCGTTTTTCGCTCTCTGGGTGTTGTTGGAGTGCTGACAGACATTTTGCTGTGGCTGCGTCTTCTCGAATTTCTAGATGGACGGCCTTAACTGATTTGATGAGGCCGTCCATCTCCAGTTCAAGCCAGCTCTGGACCCCCGTGACTGCTTTATGGGTCCCAGCCATTGCGTCCTTTGTCTCACTCAGGCGCTGCTCGAAAGCTTTCTTCTCCTCTTCCAGCTTTCGAGCGTGTGCCCGCTCCACTCGGACCATTTCTCTAGCTGCTCGTGTCTTTTCAACTTCGAGGTTTAGTCGATGACGATTTCTCGAGTCTGCTAAAGATAAAACCAACTCATAGAGGTTAGACAACTGTTCTACTGCTGTTGCCCGCAGTTCGCGCTTTAAAGTTTTTGATTGCTCAAGCGCATCCTTAGCTGTTAGGTAAAACTCCCGCGCCTTCTCCGTTGCCAGGTCCTTTTTTTAAGGTTAGGTTATGTTAGGTTAGGTTAGGTTTTTTTTTTTTTTTTAAGTTTCAGCCACAGGGAAAAATCCATCATGGACGCTGGATGGCGTACAGCTTCAAGCTTATTGAGCCTGTACGGCACCCAGACAGTGCCGGACTCTTACCGGCTAAAAACCTGTGTCTGAATTAGATTCAGCCCATCGATATGGAAGTCGATGCCTTTTGTATGATGGTGTTTAATTTGTTAATGTTGTGTGATCCTTATTGACATGGTGACCTCTCCCCCACCCTACATAACTAAACTTAACATACAGATTGTTAATTCAATTTTTTTTTTTTTTTTTATGCTTTGAAGGATATTCATTATTTTTTTCAGCATAATGTTTTTTTTATTTTTTATTATTATTATTATTATTTTTTTTTTTTTTTCATCTTCCTTATTTACCTATATTAGTATTATACAACTTATCTTTTATATATGCCATTTATATACCTATTATATAAAATGTACATAATTTTCTAATTCTAAGTTTTGTTTCTTCGAATAGCGTCTTTTGCGACTCGCTGACAGAATCCTACAAAGTCATCTCTTTTCTCCTTGTGGCTGATCCAGATATAGAGTGTATCGCTTTTTATCGTTAATGCATGTTTAGTTTCTAGATCATTTCTTTCGTAGCCATATTTTGGACAGTCCGTTATAAGATGAACGATGCTCTCTTCCGTCAGCGGGTCGCAAATGTATTGTGGATTACTTTTGCATTTAAATCTATGGAGGTATTCGGAGAAGCCACCATGTCCTGTTGATTTGGATCATCAATGGGCTAAGTTCTATTTTCTTAATAATTTTATAGGCCTCCACAATGTCTGGTAGAAAAAGTTTGGTGGTTCCCGCTGTATCACCGGACGAGTATCTCTCCTGCCATTCCTTTAAGGAATTTTGTCTTATTGTTCGTTTGGCGAACCAAACGGACAGTTTGTCATAATTAGCCTTAGTCTTCATTCGAAGGGCCGCGTCTTTAGCTAGTTGATCTGCTCTTTCGTTGCCCGTTATACCGACGTGCGCTTTAACCCAGTACAGGGTTATATCAAAACCGCTCTCCATCATGATCCTGAGGGCGTCTCTAGTTCTGAAGGCTAGCGGATGAAATCCCGTTGGATTGCAAATTAAATCCAGTGATGAGCGAGAATCGCTTAACACCGATACTTTTTTGCAGTTGGCATCCTTGGCAATTGATAGGGCCTTTTGCAGCGCTCGGAGTTCCGCCTGGAAGACCGTGTTATAACCTTCAAGTCTAAGTTTTGATTTTGTTATTTCTTTCCCGTTTTTCCAGCAGGACACAGCCGCGCCTACTTTTCCCTGTAGTTTGCTCCCATCGGTATAGATGTACAGATGCTCTTCCTGAGTGATCAGTTCATTTTCGTCATTGAGACATTTATATTGGATATCGATTTGTTTGGATGGGTGGGGAGCATCCAAGAAGCTTACTCTTCTCTCCACCTCTCTATCCGATGGAAGGTCATCGAGCTTTTCTCCTCTTTTGGCGCGATACAGATCAGCCACTTCCCTTACTCTTATGTCCAGGGGTAAGAGACCGGCTAGCAACAGGGCCGCGTTCAGTGACACCGTGCGATATGAGCGACAGATTTTTCTCGCAATGTTCCTTTGGACCGTGTCTAGATGTTTCCTAATTGTCAGCTTTGTTGCTGCCGGAGCCCATATGCTGGCTCCATAGAGAATGATCGGTTCAACAACAGCCACGTATATGGACCTGATAATCTCCGAACTTAGTCCCCATGAGATTTTCGCAGTTCTAGATATGTTTATTTATATTGATAGATTTTTTACAAATGTATGCAATGTGGCTGTTAAAAGTAAGTTTGTTATCTATTATAAGTCCAAGTAGTTTGACTTCATTCACTGTATTTAAATAATTCTCTCCCATACATAATTTTGGCTCTTCAAATTTAAGTTTTTTAGTCATAACCATAAGGTTAGTTTTGTGAGGCGCAAATTTTAATTTATTTTCCAACCCCCACTTATAATTTTTTTCCAAAATTGGATTGGCTTTCCCTTGTATGTGCTCTGAGGACGGTCCGGAGAATATCAGGACCACATCATCAGCAAATGCTTGTACGTGCGTGCCCGTTTCCTCCAACATGTCCAGCAAACTGTCTACTTCGAGGAGGATAAGCCGCTGGTACCCTACCTTGACCACTTACAAAGAATTTACAGCGAATACGGATCCAAATACCTCTTGATAGGAGGTGACGTCAACGCGTGGAGTTCGTGGTGGGGTAGTGACCGTGAAAACCACAGGGGAACAGAATATGCAACTTTCTTGGAGGAACTCGACATGCATGTGTTAAACACTGGCGAAGTACCCACTTTTGAAACCGTACGAGGTGACAAAATCTATTAAAGTAGAGTAGACGTTACTGCTTGTAACTCGAACATGTTGGGGTGCGTTGATGGCTGGATGGTCGATAGGAGCGTCTCTAGTTCGGATCATAATGCAATTACGTTCTGCGTGAATCTAGGTGAAAATCTGGAAAAACGAAGAGCTAGAACTACAAGAATATATAACACGAGGAAGGCTAACTGGGAAAAGTTTAAAATTGATCTTAAAATAGAACTGGAAAAGGCCAAAATAACAAAAGAAAAAATAGATAATATTAATACTATAGAAGATTTGGAGGAGATAGTTACGCGATACACAGACAAAATCACAAAAGTTTGTGATCTCCACGTTCCTAAAAAAAGACCGAAATCTGAAAAGACAAAGGTTCCATGGTGGTCTACAGAACTCGAGCTGCTTAAAAAAAATATGGTTACGAAGAAACGAAGGATAAAGAATGCAGCAAACAGCAGAGGTTAGGTTAGGTTAGGTTAGGTTAGGTTAGGTTAGGTTCCCCCCGATGTCTGCTCGCCTTGTCGTGGCGGTGGGGCTTAATCGCATAGCGAGAACTAAGAAGCAGACCGGCTGGAGAGCCGTTCAATACTCCTAAGGGTGGTATGTGCGCAGCGCCCTTAGTACCGGGCTGGAGCTGAGTAGGGACTAGATTCCTGAAACTGGTCCAGTACCGGACAGCGGCCGGCAGGAAACTGGCGGGCGTACTGCAAACTGAAGTACGTGGGAGATAAAAATGGCGTCAAGAAATATAACTGGACTACCCCAGGAGGGTGTGTCGGCTTCGGCCGGAAAATCCCTCCCCTCTTCGGAGGGCTGCCCCTTGTATTCTGGGGGGGGCAACTTAACGCCTGATTTACAATCTGACGACTTGGCTTACACAAAAATTGATTCTGATCTTAGCAAACGATTTGTTAGTTCTGGGCGTGACTTTTGGTCGGCACAGGATGGAAGCGGACTAAGTCCAGTGGTCCTAGTAGACCGGACGGACTTAGAGGCAGTCAAAGGAAAGGCCAACCCCGCTGTGCGAGGACGAGGACGAGGACGCCTGAGTACACGCCTTAATGCGCACGACCGAGCGGGCCGAAGTAAAGCTGGTGACAGTGCATCGCGGTCGTGGTCTCGTGATCGATCGCGATCGCCTTCGCTGTCAACTCCTGGTGATATGTCGGACGCTTCGGGGCAATCATTCGGGTCGGCGTCATCGACTGCTTCCAAATACAGGAAGCGCGCCGGAAATACTAGGGATATAAATTTTGACAATATTGATTTGGACATCAATAATTTTGTCATCCCTACAGGCCCGGTGGAGAAGAAATCCAAGTCTTCATCTTTACCGGAAGAGGAAATGAGGCACCAGCCCATTGTTGATTTAACCAGCAGAGGGCTTGAGTGCCTAGAAACAGTCGAGATGGTCGCCGCTAAGTCCGGGCACCTACAGGGTCCTATGATTCGCGCACTTAAAATGTCGGCACGGGTGGCGAGAGCTGCCCTTATGGAGATGGCGCAGCGATCTTCCACTGAGGCTCTGGAGAGGGAAAACGCAGCTCTGCGCTTCAAACTTGAGGGCCTTAGTGGCAGAGTCGAAACGCTCTCCAGAGAACTGGCGGAGCTGAAAAGTTGCAGGGATGACGTCAGTAGAGTGCCTAGTCCCACAGGGCAAAATCAGGGCTCTGATTTCCCCCTTATTGAGCAAATAAAGGCCATGATTGATGGAAAGCTGGCTCATTTTGAATCGAAACTCTTTCCACAACCACCAGTTAGGCCCCCTCTCGGCCTGTCTTCAAAGGATGGTCAGAAGGAAGGGTCCACAAACAAGACGGCCGGGAAAAAGAACAGGAAGAAGAAAAAGAAACCCAAACAGGGCTCTCTCGCTGATGCTCCTGCTGTTGAGGTTCAGGTTGCTCCGCAACGGCCGGCTTCAGCAGCGGAGCAGCCCTGGGTTGAAGTAACGGGAAGGAAAGCTCAAAAGCAGAAGGGGGCACCAGGCAGCAAGACACCTGCCGCTGCCTCAAATAAGCCAGTGAGGCCACAAAAACTCCCAAAATCGACAGCCGTGACTGTAACTATTCTGGAAGGAGCCGAATTAACTTACGCACAAGTCATGGCAGCTGCTAAGCAGCGTGTGCGTCCGGCAGACTTGGGAATAGAAGAAATCCGGCAAAAGCGTGCCCTAAACGGTGGCCTGCTTCTCGAGATTACGGGCAAGGAGAGCTCTGAGAAAGCGAACTCTCTGGCCCAAAAGATACAGGAAGCTCTTAAAGACATGGGTGTGCGTATCTCGAGGCCGTTGAAAAAGGCGGAAATAAGAGTACTGGATCTGGATGAGTCCATCACTCCATCGGAGGTATCTGCCGCTGTTGTCGCATTTGGTGGATGCTTACCTGACGACGTGCAAGTGGGTGAAATCCGCAAGGGTCGCCCCGGCTCCCTAGGCTCGGTTTGGGTTCGATGCCCGCTTGCTGCTGTGCACAAGCTTGCAAATGCTAAGCGGGTTAAAATAGGGTGGATCTCGGCCAGGATTCAGTTATTGGAGGCGCGACCCTTGCAATGTTTCCGTTGCCTGGAGCAAGGCCACGCTAGGCACCAGTGCACTAGCACCGTGGATCGGACTACTCTGTGCTATAGATGCGGCAAATCTGATCATAAAGCCGCAGAGTGTAAGGCCAGTGAGCCAAGGTGCACTTTGTGCGCCGATTTAGGACGTCCTGCTGACCATCGAATCGGCAGCAAACGATGCAAGCCCCCTAAAAAGGGCAAGCAGGGAAAAGGCGCAACAAATAACACAATGGCTGACGGCGGTAATGCAACCCAGAATGCAGCGACCGAACTGGGTACTCACCCGCCGGAGGAGGCAATGGAGGCTTAAAATTCACTCCAAAACAAATAGTGCTCCAGGGCAACATCAACCACTGTCGGGCAGCGCAAGACTTGCTGTCACAGACTTTGGTTGAGTGGTCAGTTGGTTTAGGGGTAATCTCTGAACCATACAGAGTCCCAATGCACCCACGATGGTTTGGTGACAACAGTGGCTTGGTAGCTATTTACTGGGGTGGCGGACGTGGAGACCCACCTTGCCGCAAACTGGAATCTGACCAGGGATTCGTCGTGGTTGAGTGGGGGCCTATTGTGGTGATAGGCTGCTACGTGTCGCCCAATATTAACCTAGATGAGTACGAAACATATCTGGGTAGAGTAGAGGTTTGTGCGCGCAGATACCTCTCTCGTCCGTTACTCATCTTGGGCGACTTCAATGCCCGTTCCGAGGCCTGGGGTGACAGGATCAGCAATTTGAAGGGTGATGCTGCCCTTGAATGGGCGGCCAGCCTGGATGTAGGGTTTCTGAACCAAGGATCGGTCTTCACCTGTGTTCGGTACCAGGGCGAATCGATCGTCGATCTCTCATGGGCGAACCGGTTGGCTGAGCGACTGGTAGAGGATTGGAGAGTGGCTGAGGGTGTTGTTACACTATCAGACCACCGCCATATTAAGCTCACGCTGTCTCTGAACCGTCCGCGGGTTCGTTCTCTCACTGCTCAGGTGGGTTGGGCAATCAAAAAGATGGACAGAGACTTGTTGGTTGCTGCAGCACACACAGCTGACTGGGTGGATCCTCCGGAGGACCAGTTCAATGTGCCAGAGAGAGGCGCTGAGCGATTCAGAGACACAATGACGACCATCTGTGACGCGTCTATGCCGAGGGTTAGGACGGGTGCGAAGCGATCAGTTTACTGGTGGTCAGAGGGCATTTCCCAGTTACGCCAAGTGTGCCTCGCATCTCGACGCAGATTCCTTCGAACTCGACGACGTAGAGGATCAACTCAGGAGGAAACAGAGGCTGCCTATGCGGAGTACCGCACCGCTACAGTTGCCCTCCAGAAGGCCATAAGGCAGGCTAAATCGCGGTCATGGGACGAACTGCTGAACAGTCTGAGTCAAGATCCATGGGGCCGTCCCTATAAGATGGTTCTGGGAAAACTTCACCCATGGGTCCCTCCCTTGACAGAGACTTTAAAGCCTGATTTCACGGCGCGGGTGGTGGACACATTGTTCCCGATGATGTTGACAGACTCTGCACAGCTGGTTCTAGGTGCGACTGATTGGTCAGATCATTTGGAGGTGTCGTCGGGGGAGCTGTTATATGCGGTTAGACGTTTGTCAGCTTGCAACACAGCTCCCGGCCCTAACGGAATACCAGGACGCGCGATTGTCGTGGCAATGGAGGTGCTGGGTAACTGTCTGAGAAGATTGTTCACCAACTGTCTCCGTTTCGGTTCCTTCCCGACGATCTGGAAGGAGGCCAAACTGGTCTTGTTGAGGAAGGACGGGAGGCCAGAGGGCTCGCCTTCTGCGTTTCGTCCGATTTGCCTGTTGGACGAAGAGGGCAAGCTCTTTGAGCGAATCATTGCACTCCGCATTAACAGGCATTTATCAGAAGTCGGTCCAGATCTCTCCGACAGCCAGTTTGGCTTTCGGCAGGGTCGTTCAACGGTAGACGCGATCCTTCGCGTAAGGACATTGTCTGAACGGGCTGTATCCCAAAGAAACGTGGTATTGGCGGTCAGCCTTGATATTGTCAATGCGTTCAATTCCCTGCCTTGGAAGGCATGCATGGAGGCACTGGAATTCCATCGGATCCCTGTCTACATACAAAAGGTAGTCGGAGACTACCTGTCCAACAGGAGCATCTGCTACCCAGTGGGGTTCGGTGAAACAGTGCAACGAGAGGTCGTGAGCGGGGTTCCTCAGGGGTCGGTGTTAGGCCCTCTCTTGTGGAATCTTGCATACGATACTGTCTTGAGGACGGAACTACCCAACGGCATAAGGGTTGTCTGTTATGCAGACGATACTCTGATCCTTGCCGAAGGGGAGGATTTCGAAAGAACGCGCAGACTTGCCCAAGTCGGTGTGGCGTGTATGGTAAGGAGGATCCAAAATCTTGGGCTGGAAATTGCGCCTCACAAGACCGAGGCGCTATGGTTCCACGGACTGCCTCGGGGAGAGTCACCTCCTGTCACATCGGTGCGTGTGGGAGATACGGTGGTTCAAGTCGGTCAGTGCCTTAAATACTTGGGCCTTTATCTGGATGCCACTGGTCCTTCGACGACCACTTCGCCCGCCTCGTCCCCCATATTGAAAAGGTAGCAGGTGCTATGCACAGACTGCTGCCAAATCTCAGTGGACCCCAGGAAGGAGTAAGGCGTCTGTACGCCGGTGTCGTGCGATCCATAGCGTTGTATGGTGCCCCTGTGTGGGCCGACCGTCTAGAGGGTGGACGTGCGCGTGCAAATAAATTTAACGCCATGCAAAGACGCATCGCTATTCGGGTCGCACGAGGGTATCGGACCATATCATTTGAGGCGGCAACTGTCCTGGCGCGTTTCCCGCCCCTCGACATTCTGGCTCGGATGGATGCAAAGGTTTATCGCATCCTCCACCAAGAGGCTGGTTAACTTCCGGACAGGCAAAATGCGGACTTCCGAGAGAGGGCACATAAGTGGGCTATCGACCGTTGGCGTGAACGTCTCAGTGAGCCACAATACGCCGGAAAACGACTGATAGAAGCGGTCTTGCCATGCTTCCAAGCTTGGCTGGACCGCAAAGGTAGAGTCACCTTTCACTTGACTCAGATACTTACCGGACATGGTTGCTTCGGTGAGTATCTCAATCGAATTGGCAGGGAGACGACACCGCAGTGTCACCACTGTGGGGCAGGCGTGGACTCGGCGCAGCATACTTTGGCGGAGTGCCCTGTCTGGGAATCCGAGCGCCAGGAGCTGGTTGAAGTCATTGGTTCAGACTTGTGCCTACCTGCAGTGGTCACTGCGATGTTGGAAAGGAAAGCAGCCTGGGATGCCGTGTGATTCTTTTTGTGAGACTGTCATGGTCCAAAAGGAATCAGCGGAGCGGGATCGCGAACGTGCGTACCCCATGAGACGGCGGCGACGGAGGGCTCTGGATAATAGCAGAGTGGCTCACGTGCGCCGAACAAACAACCCCAGAATGGGGTGGGCTGTCCCTGCCAGTGATGGAAACGTCGGAACTTAGTTCTGGTGATAGCCGTGTAGTTCCCGGCCAAGAATAGGGCTACGGTCTCCCCCGCCTGTCGTAAGAGACGACTAAAGGGGGTCATCGGGGTCGCGGGCGTTGCAGCGGGGGCTGCGGCGTCTGACAAACGACTCCGGGGAAGGCAGTGGCTTGGTGTGGTCAGCAAGTCACTGCGCACCGGATGGGTGCGGAAACAGGTTGTTTCACAGCCTGGTTCGGGAGGGGCCCTCGGGCGAGATGCTAGAGGGGTTCCGGTTGCGTTCCTTTGGAGATCCCGGAACCCTTCGAACAGCATCGAGGCTGTCCACCGTGGAGTTTTTAGTGGGTAGAAATCCCACATAACCCAATCCTCCCCCGATGGTTTGGGTACCTGGTCGCAGGTTTTCTCCACAAAACAAAAAAAAAAAAAAAGGTTAGGTTAGGTTAGGTTTTTTTTTTTTTTTAACAATATGACAGACTACGGAAAAATCCATCATGGACGCTTGGGAAGGGAAGCCCAAGCAGTGCCGGACTCTTACCGGCTAAAAAACCGCAGCCTGCCATTTCCAATTTATCTCCGTTACAGACGGAGGTTTCTTATTCTAGTTACATTTTCTACAATTTTTATTTTAGTTGTATATAATTAAAAGAAACTTACTCAAGGTAAGTATAAAGGGAAAACATTTATAAAGTTAACCAAACAGACAACACAATACAAAAAACAGCATATAATTTTTTTTTTTTTTTCCTTTTTTTTTTTTCTTTTTTGTTTTTTTCTTAATATATTTTCTTCTCCAAATTTAAATGTAACACGTGTTTAATATATTCAATATATTTACAGTGTTAGTTTTCTTATTCTATTCCTTATTTCTATCTATTACTACTCTACAAATTCTTATGCAATATTCTAAAAACTGTTTTCTTTTCTCTGAACTGCTTATTATATACGATAAAGTATCTTTCTCTATTTTTGCATCTATTGACATTTCAGTTTCAAATCTTAATTTTCCGAATTGTGGGCATTCTATGATTAGGTGTGGAATTGTTTCCTCTTCTAGTGGATCGCACACACATGCGGCGGTATCTTTCTTTTTAAATCTGTGGAGGTACTGGGAGAAACCACCATGTCCCGTGAACAGTTGTGTTTGCAAGTATGAGATTTGTAACTTCCTACTTATTTTATAAGCGTCTGCTGCGTTAGGGAAGAACAGTTTTGTAATTCCAGCTTCATTCTCATTAAGATATCTTGTGTTCCAGTCTTCAATTGAGAGTTCTCTTATGTGTCGCTTGATATAAGATATGGGGCAACCATCGTAATCTGGCTTAGTCTTTTTACCGAGAGCTGCTTCCTTTGCTAGAACGTCGGCTCTCTCATTGCCAGCGATGCCAGCGTGGGCTTTGACCCAGAAAAGTTCAACACTTTTACCAAGAGTTTTAATTTTTCTAAGGTTCCTTCTGGTTTCCACTGCTAATGTGTTACTGGTATTCATATCCTTTAGTATTTCCAGGGTCGATCTAGAGTCGCTGTACAATTTGAAACTTTGGGCCTTGCTTCCAACCACCAGTTCCGTGGCTTGATACATGGCGTACAATTCCGCCTGGAAGACGGTGCAGTACCTAGCTAGTTTGAATTTTCTGTACTTGGTTTCGGCGTCATTATTCCACCAGGATAATGCCGCCCCAACTTTTCCTTCTATTTTGCTGCCGTCGGTGAAAACATGTACTACACCATCCTCGAAGCCGGACTGCACATCATCGTCACTCTCCAGACATTGAAAGCACTGCTCCTCCTCTTCCATGGGGTGTGCTCTTTCTAGAAAGCTCGATCTTGCCTCTACCGAACCGTCTCCAAGAACCTGCTGTGGCTTACCTCTTTTCGCTTCATACAGGGATGCCACCTCCTTGACTCTCAAGTCAAGTGGCAGCAACCCCGTCAGTATAAGAGCCAAGTTTAAGGAGACCGTTCGATAAGACTTGCAAATTTTTTGAGCAAAGCCCCTTTGAACAGTATTCAATTGTCCGATACCCTCGTGCGACCCGAATAGCGATGCGTCTTTGCATGGCGTTAAATTTATTTGCACGCGCACGTCCACCCTCTAGACGGTCGGCCCACACTACTGCTTGTAACTCGAACATGTTGGGGTGCGTTGATGGCTGGATGGTCGATAGGAGCGTCTCTAGTTCGGATCATAATGCAATTACGTTCTGCGTGAATCTAGGTGAAAATCTGGAAAAACGAAGAGCTAGAACTACAAGAATATATAACACGAGGAAGGCTAACTGGGAAAAGTTTAAAATTGATCTTAAAATAGAACTGGAAAAGGCCAAAATAACAAAAGAAAAAATAGATAATATTAATACTATAGAAGATTTGGAGGAGATAGTTACGCGATACACAGACAAAATCACAAAAGTTTGTGATCTCCACGTTCCTAAAAAAAGACCGAAATCTGAAAAGACAAAGGTTCCATGGTGGTCTACAGAACTCGAGCTGCTTAAAAAAAATATGGTTACGAAGAAACGAAGGATAAAGAATGCAGCAAACAGCAGAGGTTAGGTTAGGTTAGGTTTGGTTAGGTTAGGTTTTTTTTTTTTTTATTGTAAGTACTCCAGTTATTCCTTTGCCACTGGGCAAAGACATTTTCTGCCGTACTCGGATTGTAACTTTTTTTTTTTTTTTCTTGTTTCCATATTATTATTTTGTGGGGTGAGGACTCCGGGATTTATCGGGAGTCCTGACACTAACTTATTTCTACTGCATGCATCTTTTACAGTGTATATATAATAAATAAAGAACTAGGAGAAACCTTATATTAAATCCTAGGCAAGTTTATCCTCATAATTATATAATTTTTGTTTTTCATTATTTTTTTTTTTTTTAGTTATTATTCGTTTTTTACTTTTAATAGACTTTATATTAAATTCAATTTTTTTTTTCTTGCTTGCCTTACAAACCAATTACTTAAAAAACTAATCTTAATCTATTACTACCATTTCCACTCAATTGTACCTACAGTATGTATTTCATCATAAATACAGTGCATGTACTCTTCTTAATCTAAACATATATTTTTTTTTCAGGCTATTTATCAGTTTTATTTCTATTTATAACTAAGTTAGCTATATCTATACAGTAATTTACAAACTTCTTTTTTTTCTATCAAAAGACTAAGTGAGTCCTTGTTTATAATGCAATTCAATTCATTTCCTAGTTCCATCCTTTTCTTTTCAGATTGAGGACATTCTGCGAGAACATGGACAGCCGTTTCCTGCACACCGGGATCGCATATGAACTGTGGGCTATCTTTGCACTTAAACCTGAACAGGTAGTCTGAGAAGCCTCCATGACCAGTTAGGATTTGGGTGAGTTTTGAGTCTATTTTAATTTTTCTGACAATTTTATATGCTTCTACAGCGCTGGGGAAAAATATTTTCGTGGTTGCTGCGGTGTCACCCGCTTTATATCTTTCGTCCCATTCCCTGACCGTGGCTTGTCTGATAGCTCGCTTAACGTAAGATAAGGGACACTTGGCGTAACTAAACGCGGCTTTCCATTTTAGTGCAGCTTCTTTGGCTAACTCGTCTGCTCGCTCATTACCGTCGGTACCGACATGAGCCCGCACCCAAAAGAAGCGCATATCTTTGCCTTGCTCTCTTAGCCTTGCCAAGTTTTTCCTAATGTCGACAGCTAAAGGATGAAAGTTTTCGGTGTCTTTGAGCAGCTCAAGGGAAGACCTCGAATCGCTGAGGATATTATACCTTTTTTCTTTTCCCTTTTGGGCCATTTGTGTGGCTTCCTTTATGGCGTATAACTCCGCTTGGAAGACCGAGCAAAACGAATCTAACCCGAACTTCTTGATCTTTACTTCTCGGTCTTCTACTCGCCATGTCAAAGCAGCTCCCGTTTTCCCCTCAATCTTACTCCCGTCGGTAAAGATATGTACACCTTCTAGGCTGTGTGTTTGCACCATCTCCGAATTCAGTTCTTCTAGGCATTCAAACTCTACCATTACCACTCTAGCCGGGTGTTCTGCTTCTAGAAAGCTGGCTTTTCGCTCAAGTTCGCGATCACCTAGTATATCCGGTAAGGGGTCCCCACGTTTAGCCTTGAATATACGTGCTGCTTCTTTAATTCTGAGGTCCAACGGGAGCAAACCAGATATTATAAGGGTTGAGTTAAGGGAGGCCGTTTTGTAGGACTTTGCAATTTTTTGGGCAAATCCTCTTTGTACTGAATTAAGCTGCTTTTGGACCATCCACTTCTCCGTCGCCTTCGCCCAAACGCTCGCCGCGTACAAAACAATGGGTTCGATAACCGCCACGTATATTGTTCTGGTCACCTCCGGGCTCAAACCCCAACTGGTTTTCGCTGCTCTCGCTAGCTGTTTGTAAATGTTGGTGGCCTTTTTACAAATGTGGGAGACATGACTGTTGAAAGTCAGTTTATTATCTATTATCAGACCTAGAACCTTGATCTGGTCCACCAACTTAACTTGTATACCTCCCATGTGAACGACTGGGTCATCGAATTTAAGTTTTCTTGCTATCACCATGGCGTTCGTTTTTTGTGGTGCGAATTTTAGCTTATTTGCGACTCCCCAATCGCACACCAGTTTGAGTATTTTGTTTGCTTCCAGCTGGATTTCTAGAGCTGTATGCCCGGAGAAAATCAGAACAATATCGTCCGCAAAGGCCTGAGAGTACACTCCGTGATTGTCTAGCAGGTTCAACAGTGGATCCAACAGAATGTTCCAAAATGTTGGACCCCCTATCGAACCCTGCACGCAACCCTTTGTGGTGTTCTTGGTGTACTCTCTGCCAGCGTATCTTACTTTAACCGTTCTGTCGGTAAAGTAGCTGTCCACCAGTCCCCGCAAGTTCAATGGACATCCCTTCTCCATAAGTCCGCACTTTATCGCTGGCCACCAGGCGCTGTCGAAAGCGCCCTCGATGTCCAATGACACAACAAGATTTATTAATTTGTTTTCCACATTAGTTATAATGTGGTTGGTCATGTCGTATAGGGCGTCTTCCGTACAGCGCTGGGGTGTGAAGCCATACTGTCGCGGGTTTGACTTTGGAAGGACGTACCACCTTATTCTCTTAATCAACATTCTTTCCAGAAGCTTCCCCAAAATCGCGAGAAGCCCGATAGGTCTGAGCGCCTTCGCATTAGTATAATCATCTCTTCCCGGCTTCCGCAAAACAATTACCGTAGCTTCCTTCCACGCTTTTGGGAAGTATTCAAGCTCTAGGCATTTGTTAGCGATAGCCAGAAAGAGATTTTCGTCTACCATTATAGCCGATGCGCATATATCCGCTGTTAAGCCATCTGACCCAGGGGCCTTTTTTGGGTTGCTATTCCTGACTGCGCTTCGGAGTTCCTCCAGAGTGAAGGGTGGATCACATATGTCAGTATTTGACCGTACCTTCATGTGGTGTGCCTTTTCTCTGGTTGTTTTATGTTTTTGGCCTTCTTCGAGCTCAGTGTCGTCTGGAAAGAACGTCTTTGCAAGATGCTCCACCGACTCTTGCGGTGATAATGCCACGCCGTTTTTAGTCAGGGGTAGGTCACCAAATCTCCTTGCTGTATTCGCTAGCACCCGATAGACGCCCTCCCAGAGGGTTTCTGTATCCTGTTTGGTGCAAAATTGTTTCCAGCTTTGTGTCTGGGCTGTTTGCGTCTGTTCCTCATATTGAGCTTTTGCTTCTAGGTATTCTTTCACAACTCGCGGGCGTCTATTGGGTGCCGCATTGGATACTCTACGCTTCTTCGTATTCATATCTCTTTTTAGCTCCTCTAGCTCTCTGGTCCACCAGGGGAAATGGTCCGGGTCACGCTCCTTTTTCTTGGGGATAGACTTTGTGCTTGCTGATGTAATCGCATCAGTGTAATCTTGCACAAATTTGTCTAGTTCATCGGTGTTAGCTATATTTTCTAAAGATTCCAGATTGATCGAGTCTCTTTCAAAGGCTTCTTTGACTTCGTTCCGAAAATCAGTCCATTTAGCCTTTTTGGTGTTAAAGACTCTGGTACTCGATACAATCCGGGATGATTTTGGTTTTTCGAGACTGATCTTCATTTTGATTGTGTTGTGATCGGAACTAGTCAAATTCTTGTCCACCTCCCAGTTTTGGACCCTAGCCAACACCTCCGAGGTGCACACGGTGATGTCGACATTGCTTTGAAGGATTCTATCTCCCCTAACTGTGTCGAAAGTTGGATCTGAACCCTCGTTAAGGATGTGCAGGTTCATCTCGTTCAGCGCACCAGTCAGTTCTTCGCCTCGGGAGTCTTCGCTTTTGCTGCCCCACCATGGGCTCCAGGCATTTACGTCTCCGCCTAAGATGATATTTTTTGTGCCAATTTGATTGATGACCTTTTTCATTTGAACAATATATGGGCCAATCGGGAGAGTGTCTTCAAAGTACACCGATATGATGCCTAATATCCATTTGTCGGTTGGTTAGGTTAGGTTAGGTTTTTTTTTTTTTTTTTTTATAATTAAATTTCAATACTGCAGACTCTGTGGTCCGCACTTTTTTATGTTTAGTTTTATTATATTTTTATGATCAATCACTCATTTTTTTCGCTCCGCGTAGCGGTCTAGCGGTGGTATTGCTAGACTGACAGTGAAGGTACAATTATTAGTCATCACTTACATACTAAATTAAAATAAAAAGAATACAATACACACAAAAATAAGTTTTTTTTTTTTTTTTTTTTTTTATGTCTTATTATAGGTTTTTGTAATGTTAGTTTTTTTTTGTTTTTTTCTTGTTCTTTTGCTTGTTTTTTCCTTTTTTTATGTCTTATTATAGGTGTTTTTTATGTTAGTTTTTTTTTTTGTTTTGTTTTGTTTTTTTATATATATATTTTTATTATTTACATTTCTAGGTATTATTCTTATTTCTAGGGTGTTATGTTTTTCTTTTAAGTAAAGTTTTATCACTATTAAATTATTATTAATGCATGCTTTTATATACAATACAGTAAATAGTCTCTTTCTGCAGACATCACTATGTCCGCCCCTTTTTTTTTTCAGATGTTTTGTTTGGGTGACGCGAGCTGGGACGCCGCTGTCGATTCCCGAAGGCTCCGGAGGATTCCGTCTCTGACTTTCTCGTCACCACGTCTTATTGCCATTTTAAGGTTATAATCTTGGATTCGTGTCGTCGTCGCATTCTCCGCGCGAAGTATCAGACGAGCGGTTGCATCATCGTTTGTGCTGTCGGTGTAATATGTGCAGCTTTTTGTGTGCCTAGAGATTGCGACGACGGCATGAGGGACGCTTTTTATGAGGTCGGTCTTTCGGGAGGTCGTACGTACAATAACCACGGTCTCATAAGTCAGTCCCTGTGCTTCATGTATGGTTAGGGTGCGGGATCCCGGTTGCTTACCGTAGCCCTGACTGATCAAGAGTGCCTTCTCAGCCTGAGTGTGGACGAGGTATAGGGTATCGTCCGTTACTGGGATTTCCGCTCCCGTGTGCCTTTTCAGCGACAGGGATCTGGTGAGAGATTGAGACGAGTATATGCCACTATATATTTCACTGAGGGCATATGCTACGTCTTGCGGGTTTCTGTACGTACAAAGGAGCTCCTTTGTAATATTGGTTATTAAATTTGGCCTGTTGTAAAGCATAGGGAAGATGTTGTTTCGGTCAATGTAAGGGAGCTGGTTGTTGTCCCCTATGAGAAGGGCTTCGCTGGCTTTGGCGATTTGGATGGCCATTACTATGGAACCGAAATGATTCATAAGGGCCTCGTCCACCATAAGGCGTGTACACGATTCGCCCTTATGAAGACCATTCACCAGTAGCGATGCCATGGTGCGCACACGTTTTTTAGCGCGATCGCCAATTCTGGGCTCCAGCTTTTCCCTAAGGTCCTTTGCGGCCTCGGTAGTTGTTGTCACTATGACATCCTTCTCCGCGTCCACTTGCGACATAACCCACGTAGTTTTTCCGCAACCAGGGACTCCGTTGACCCAAGTGATAGTGGGTTTTACCCAGTGCACAGGCTTTCCGCCTTCGAACAGGTCTCCCGCCATGGTTTTTGCCATTGCGAGTACCCTGTCTTCTAGCATAACCTTTGTGCACTTTGCAACCACCACAATCGGGTCATTTGGGAGGGTGTCAAAGATATCTGCGCCTGCGCTTTCCGACTTTTCTTCATCCCTGGCCACAAAACCGCATGTCCCGCTGTAAGCCGCCATGTACGAACCCGACATGCTGCCCATGAGGACTTCCGCTTTGCCAGTATCGTAGATAGCTGCCTCAGCTTCACTTAATCGAACCCGCAGCAATCCCAGAGTATTGCGGCGGTAGTCCTGCAGGATTTTCTCGCAGGTGTCCGCAATCACCTTGCGAGTAGCTTCTGTTACTGCTACGAATTCGATGAAAGCATTTATCATGTGGTCCTGTGGCTCGTAAGCCGGTCTAAACTTTGGTGCAGCCACCTGTCCTTTATCTGCGAGAGTGCGGATACTTTGTGGGGGCTCGGATTTTTGACGTGGAGTCGGTCTTGTGAACTCCTCGACCGCAGTTTCCATTGACGAAACTCTTCTCAATGCCCTGATCTTTTTAGACACAATGTTTGGAATAGCCTGGAAGGACTTATTGAGGGTCGCTAACGCCGAGTGTAAAATATTGATTTTCGTGGCTTTGGTGGTATTCTGCGACGCCTGACTCTCCATTTGCACCCGTTGTTGTAAACGTTCAGACCCACTGATGGTCGGGTTGACAATCGGGTGGTCCCAGCAGTCTGTAGGGACTTGTGTGGTGGTGTTTTGTCGGTGGGGTTGGGTCAAAAGATAACTAAGGCTCTGGCCTCTGTCCTCGTACATCACTAACTCGTGATACTTCGATGCCAGGAGCGCGCCCTCGTAGTCCTTTGTTTCTCCTGTAATATACCCCACGGTCATCGCGTCCACACTGATCTTCTTCGGAGTTGTTTCCGGCGTTCCCCGGCTCTCTATGTTTGTTAGCACCGCGTTTACTTGTTCGAACTCGGTGATGCGGTCACACGCGAGGAATAGCACGATAGTCTTATTATTCTTTCGTACTATTCTACCCGTGTGGTTTTCAACTGTCACCTGAGGAAGCTGGTCGAACACTTTGCGCCGCATGGTGATTTTGCGTGTGCTACCGTTTAATAGAGCTCCTAGGCCGGGGGAAATCCTCACGTTTCTAGCCATGGCGTTGCAAAAGGCTATCCCTAGACTTTCGGTGTTATTGTCCATGAACAGCGCGACTCCTCTAAGCTTGATTCCAGGTCTACCCTCTTGAGCTAGTGCAAGGATGTCTGTGACAGGGATTGGCTTATGTGTATTTAATGTTGCTGTTTGTGCTAAAGTTTGTGGTACTGAGGTTTGGGTTGATGGATCTGAGGATGGTGGCGTAGTCAGGGTGCTATTACGGCGTGATGCTATAGCCACTACTGATTCCATAAACTGTAAGAGTTTAGGTCTCGACTTTTTGCACTCCATGATGTTGTGTAATGTGTGTTTGTCCAAGTCCGTGTGTAGTTGTTGTTGTAGGTTGTGCCTAGCCACTTGGAAACGTGGGCACTCGAGCAGTATGTGCCATACTGACTCACTGATGCTGGGGTCACACTCGCATCCTGGACTTGCCTTCAGGTTGAATCTGTGAAGGTACTCCCCGAAACCGCCATGTCCTGTTAGGAGTTGGATCTGGAGGTGATTCGGTTTTGTTTCCCGTACGATGCGGTAAGCTTTTGCCACATCCGGAAAAAACACTTTCGTGACCGAACCTGTCATAGATGTATCGTATCGATCCTGCCATTTCTGGACAGTTTCGTTACGGATTTTCCTCCTAATGAATGAGAGTGGGACCGCTGCATAGTCAGGGTTTTGTGTCGTTTTACTCGCGGCTGTTTTAGCGAGTTCATCTGCTCTCTCGTTTCCTGGTGTACCCACGTGCGCTCGTAACCAGAATAGCCGCACCTGTCTGCCTTCCTCTCTTATCTGAGCGATGCTCTCCTTTATGGATTTGGCCAGGGGGTGGAGGAGCTTAGGGTTGGTCAACAGATCTAGCGACGATCTTGAATCGCTTAATATGTTGGCCACTTGCCTATCACTCTCCTTTATCCGTCGGACAGCTCTATGGAGTGCGTACAGCTCCGATTGGAAGACAGTACAGTTTTGGTCGAGACTAAAGATTTCATGGGCGGTTTCCCCTCCATCCTCCCACCATGTAAGGGCAGCTCCAACTTTGCCCTCCATTTTACTGCCATCTGTATATATTTGTGGTCCAGTAATTTGGAGGGTTGTTTGAGTGTCGCTATCCATACCCTCCAGGAGCTCGTACTCAGTTGTTATTTGAGTTGCAGGGTGAGGGAAGTCCATGAACTTCACTCTCTGCTCTAGCTGTCTTCCTGGTGGTAGGTAAGTGGAAGAGATGCCTTTCTTCGCCTCGTACAATGCCGCATTCTCCTGGATACGCAAGTCCAATGGAAGCGTGCCTGATAGGACCAGGACTGATGTTAAAGATGTGGTCCTGTAAGCTTTGCAGATTTTCTGCGCAAAGCTTCTTTGAAGCGCATCCAGTGGCTTTTTGTTCATTTCTAATTTTGTTGCCTCCGACCAGGCGCACGCACCGTACGTAACAATAGGCTCTATCACGGCGACGTATACGGTCCTGATTATCTCCCTGTTCAGTCCCCAGGTAACCTTGGCCGCGCACGCTAGCTGCTTGTAAATAGCTGTTGCTTTTTTACATACAGCCCGCACGTGCGAGTTGAAGTTGAGGTTCCTGTCTATTGTGAGCCCGAGAAGTTTGACCTCGTCAACAAGTGCTATTGTTGTCCCTGACATCTCTAAGTGAGGGGGGCTGAATTTTAGTTTTTTCGTTAGCAGCATAGCATTCGTCTTGTGCGCTGCGAAATTCAGCTTGTTTTGGTCCCCCCATTGGACTACTTTGTCTAGAACTCTGTTGACGACTTCCTCCTTCCCGGGTATGGACTTTCCGGAGAACACCAGTACCCCGTCATCTGCGAAGGCTTGGTAGTAAACCTCCTCGCTTGACAGCATTTTTAGTAAGGGGTCCAGGATTAAGTTCCAAAAGGTAGGTCCACCGATGGATCCTTGGACGCATCCTTTCGTCGTGCTCCTTTCACTGGATGCCCCCGCATAATGTACTGTTATCTTTCTTCCCGCGAGGTAAGAGTTTACTAAGTTGTAAAGGTTTTTCGGGCATCTCCTGGTCAGAAGTTGATGCTTGAGAGCTGGCCACCACGCGTTATCGAAGGCACCCTCTATGTCCAATGAGACTAGTATTACGGACTTCTTCGCTTGAAGCTCTTTCCGTATGTGTTCTGTGAGGTCGTAGAGGGCGTCCTCGGTTCCGCGCTGTGGCATGAAACCGTACTGCTTTTGGTCGAGAGTTGGTAGAAGGTGCCACTGCAGCCTACCCACCAGTAGTTTTTCGAGAGTCTTACCTAGAACCGATAGTAACCCTATCGGTCTGTAAGATTTCGGGTGGGTATAGTCCTCCTTTCCTGGTTTCCGGAGTATGACTACGTGAGCAGTTTTCCATTGCTTTGGGAAGTATGATAGGGCTAGGCATTTATTTGCGATTGCCATGAATATCTCCCTTTCGCTGCGGATTGCTCTGGCGCAGATGTCGGCTGTAAATCCGTCGGGCCCTGGGGCCTTTTTAGGGTTCTGTGCTTTAAGCACAGCCTCTACTTCGGCTTCGGTGAAGGACGGATCGTCAGCCGACAGTTCCTTTTCTTGGCTAGGTGTTGTGCTTTTCACGGAATGCCGAAGATGTGTGTGATACGGTTTATCTGTCGATACAGAGTCCTCGGGATAAAATGTTTCGGCGAGTAGTTCGGCCGACTGTTCTGGGCTGAGTGTTTTGCCATCTGAACCCCTCAGGAGCATGTCGTCTTGTCTTCCCGATGTGTTCCTGATTACTCTGTATATACTGTCAGGTGGACGTAGCCCTTTGAAGATGGGAGGCACTCGCTTCTAGCGCATAAATCCGTAGTTAAATAATGACTCCGATATTTGATTACAATATTTTTGTATTATCTTTTCTTCATTTCAATCCCTAATCCACACCATTATTTTCTTCAGCCCATCATTCTCTGACTCACTACGTCTAATTAGCTTTTTTACGATATATATGGCGAATATCGAGTGCCAGCAACAACAAACAAAGGGAAAAGTGCGCGGAGACTGCATGTAACCAATGCAATCTCCACATCCCTCCTCCTACAGGAAAATGATCAGCCGATCACAAAAGATCAACCTAACTAATTACCTAAAAGTGCGTATAATATTTCATTTAACAAACCCTATGATTTGTACAAGAAGCCATAGCTAACAGCTACCTGGTGGAACAACGTTTCACCAAATACGAATAATTAAAACCACGCCAAAAGATTATTCATTCAAGTACAACTCATGGTACACTACATGAACCAAAAGAACAATAAATAAATTTTGAAGAATTAATAGAACAACTAACAGCGACACAAAACGTTCAACATAATATTAACATTGGACCATGCTGCTATAATTGACCAACAAGAACAAACGAAATTATTATTATGTAATATCAGATAAATCAAATTATGACAACAAAATCCCATCAACATAATGAACAAACTTTAAGTGATCACACCTAATCTAAACTTAAATATTTCAACCTAAGCTAAGACAAAAACAAATGAAAAACGCGAATACAAAGTCTAAAAATCGAAGTAGCGGCAGGTCTGGAACAGGAGCTCAGGCCTACATAGATAAGTAGCCAACACTAACGTTTTTACATCGTCACTCCAACTATTTATAGCGGCGATTATCTCGAATTGCGAGAAGAAGTCCTCCGCGGACGAATTCAGACCGTTATACTTATCAGACATAATTCAACTTTTTTTAACAAAATAATATCAATTGTACATCACCAAGGCATCAATGCAGAGAGACCTTTCCATGGTATCTCATCATCATTCTAATGGCTGCAATCGCTGCATTGGCCATCTCATTCAATATTAATTTCTTTATTCACAGTCTTTTCTTAGACTTTTTTCTGGAAAACTTAATATGGTGCATAAAAAGGATTTAAGATTAAACACGTCTTCCTCTGCGTCCGCGTTCAGTCGAAGCTAAACAAAGGTAACAAAATTAAATTGCTTCATAGCTGCGATCCGTGCTGTGATATTTGCTGTTGATTCTACAAGGCAAATAATCAGGCAAATAATATAGCAAAGAAAAAAAAATACGTAACTGGAGGTACCGATTTCTTCATAAGTCTACACCATGTCAGGTGGACGTAGCCCTTTGAAGATGGGAGGCACTCGCTTCTAGCGCATAAATCCGTAGTTAAATAATGACTCCGATATTTGATTACAATATTTTTGTATTATCTTTTCTTCATTTCAATCCCTAATCCACACCATTATTTTCTTCAGCCCATCATTCTCTGACTCACTACGTCTAATTAGCTTTTTTACGATATATATGGCGAATATCGAGTGCCAGCAACAACAAACAAAGGGAAAAGTGCGCGGAGACTGCATGTAACCAATGCAATCTCCACAATACCGTCCCACATACTCTCCCTCTCCTGTGTTGAGCAAAATGCCTTCCAACTCTCTGTTTGTGCCTCTACAGATTTTTTGAGGTACTCCTCTTTGGCAAGATGGTATTCATGCAGTACGGCCTCTTTCCTGGTGGGGGCTGCATTCCTTATTCTGCGCTTCTTGCGAAGCACATCCGCCTTTAGGTCTTCTAGCGTGTTGTTCCACCAGGGTGGTGCCGTTTTCCTCACTCCCGTACGCATAGCTGGGATAGCGTTTTTACACGCTTCCTCAATAGAGTTTGAGTACGCTTGTATAATGGACTCCATTTCCTCTCCACTCTGGACCGACCTTATCTTCTCGACTGTTAGGCCCCCCTCCGCCAGGGATTTGCGTAAATGTTTACCAAACTCACACCAGTTTGCTTTTTTGGTATTGTACCGCCTGGTAGATGATTTAGGAACCGGTTGATACCTTTCCCCCGTCTCCAGGGTGAATGCGATGGCGTTGTGGTCTGCTGTGGTTAGTTCTCGATTTACTGTCCAATTCTGGATTTTCCCGAGGAGAGGCGCCGAACACGTCGTGACGTCGACAAAACTGGAATATAATTTCCCTCGTCGGTACTCCTCGAAGGTCGGTGTGTTGCCGGTGTTAAGGATCTGGTAGTCCATCTCGTTGAGGAAGGAGACGAACGCGGCACCCCGCTGGTTTTCGGATGGGCTTCCCCACCAGTGGCTCCAAGCGTTTGTGTCTCCCCCAAGTAGGATATTGTTTGTTTGTTTTGTTAGTTGATTGCATACTGCTTTAGTACGCTCAATGTACGGGTCGATTTGCTGGTCTCCCTCGTAATACACGGACACTAGTCCAAGCTTTAGCGTACCAGCTTCCACCAGGACTGCGGCTTCGGTTTCCGTGACGAGCTGTGGATCATGGATGACTCTCAGCCCGTCACCGAAAACGATGATCGCTGCCTTTACGGGTTTCTGCCGGTTGAGGGTGCACTGGATGACTCTTGTGCCCGGGACTTGTTTAACTGTGCCTGTGGAGCCCACATAGGGTTCCTGCACCAGCGCTATTGCCGTCCCTAATCCCTCTGCAGCTTTCAATAGTTCCGCTGTTGCTTGCTTAGATCTTTAGAGGTTTGCCTGGATGAAATGCAAGCCCGTGTGCCCCCGATTACTCGGTAAAGCATTCCCCGGTACCACCGTGGCGTTAGCAGTATGCGATCCTGGACCGCGCTATGTTGTCCCATATTTGGCGTTCTGGACAGATGTCGCTGAACGCCATGTGGGGTGTGTTGTTAGTCTTGCAAGTGCCGCTCCTAGCGCAGTTCTTGCAGGAGGGCTGTAAATTGTCTTTTCTGGCTGGGCATTCCTGCCAGGAGTGTGCTGAGCCGCAATAATTGCAGTATTGCTCTTTCTCCTTGCAGAGAGCCTTTGTGTGCCCAAAGCCCAGACACTTTGCGCATTGTATAAGGGGGGATTGGTCCTCAACCACCTTTTTTCCAAGGCCAATGTGGACCGCCCCCGCCTCGATAAGGCGCTTATAAAGCTGGGGTGACACCTCCAACACTGGGTGACATTGAAGGGCGTTCTTAGCCCGCTTTCTATAGCGCAGTGTTGTTTTTTTGTGTTCTTCTGCCAGGCCCTCGAACAGTTTCTTGTTTTGGGCCCACAGATTTTCCAGGATCTCCTGGTCTGTATGATAACTCATAACATTTTTAATCCTTACTTGTGGGAGATGTTTTTTGGCCTCCTGGACTTTTAGAGTATTGTTCGCGTTAGTGATTTTTTTTTGTATGAGTTTTGCACTCTCCGCTGACTCGCAACTTAGTACCACCTTCCTATTTTTCGCTTTTCGGACCCTATCCACCGTTATTCCAGTGGACTTGAAATCTAGGGTCGTTCTTATCGTGTCTATCACATTCTCCCCGGTCTTAGTAGAGTCTGTGGATGACACTATAAGCGTATGGTTAGGCTTTGGTGGCGGTGGTTTTTTCACGGCCGCTGCGTAGTTAGTATGCTGCGGCGGTGGTCTTGAAATCGCGGTGAGCACGTCTTTGTTATGTTTAAGTGTGGAGTTCATCCACACCAAGGATTCACCGAGGGCCCGGGATTGGTTGGCCGCTTCCACCACATCCGCCCTTAAGGGAGTTATCAGCTCCTGTAGGTGTGTCGCGGCCTCGGTTTGCGCCATTTCCGCTCCCAGGCCGATAAATCCCGGTGCAGACGAGCCTCCGTTTGTGTATGCCACATCTTTTAATTCCTGCATTTCCCTTATGATGTCCCTTGCCATGGAGTTAGACTTCTCAGCTTCTTCCCGGGCTATCAACAAAACCTCGTCCTTTGTTGCAGGGTTTAACTGCAGGATGCTTGATTTAATTAATAGTATTTCATCCCGTAAATCCTGAATGTCCCTTTTGATGGTCTTAAGGCACATTTCTACATCCTCAGAGGTTGATGATGGTGTTGCCGAAGGCGGTGATGTAGGTGTCTTCGTGGGTGTTCTCTGAGAGTCCTGCTTCATATAGTGAATCTCGTTGGCGAGGTCCACCAGGTATTGTTTGATGTCCTTAAGAGCTGGCTGTAGGTCCGTGTGTCTACAGGGAGACCGTTTTTCGCTCTCTGGGTGTTGTTGGAGTGCTGACAGACATTTTGCTGTGGCTGCGTCTTCTCGAATTTCTAGATGGACGGCCTTAACTGATTTGATGAGGCCGTCCATCTCCAGTTCGAGCCAGCTCTGGACCCCCGTGACTGCTTTATGGGTCCCAGCCATTGCGTCCTTTGTCTCACTCAGGCGCTGCTCGAAAGCTTTCTTCTCCTCTTCCAGCTTTCGAGCGTGTGCCCGCTCCACTCGGACCATTTCTCTAGCTGCTCGTGTCTTTTCGACTTCGAGGTTTAGTCGATGACGATTTATCGAGTCTGCTAAAGATAAAACCAACTCATAGAGGTTAGACAGCTGTTCTACTGCTGTTGCCCGCAGTTCGCGCTTTAAAGTTTTTGATTGCTCAAGCGCATCCTTAGCTGTTAGGTAAAACTCCCGCGCCTTCTCCGTTGCCAGGTCTTTGAAGGCTCCGACGCGAGTACCTAACGGTGGGAGTAGGCTAGCTCTCCCACTGGCCTCGCTGTCGGTGTCCGACGTCCAGTCGTCGTCCGAAAGTGCCGTCTCCCCGCTGCCGTGCCAAAGACCTAGTTCGCGCAGATCTCCCTCTATCGTGCTCCTTTGTGTCATTGGCACTGTATCGTCTTTTGGCCGGTGTTCCAATATGGTCGCCGTGGAAATTACGACGCTATAGTGGTCCTTTCTGGCTGACGATACTGGGTCCGCGGTTTGTGGTACGGATGGGGCACGGTTGTCTGGTGTGTGTGAGGTGGATGGTTGGGACGTCATGTGTGTTGGGGTGGTGATTGTTTGTGCTTGTTGTGATAGGGTCTGGTCTGGAAGAGAGGTCTCCACCAAGTCACTTGTTCCATCGCCTATGGATTTCCTGGCTATGGCCTGGGCGTTTTTAATGGAGACCGCCCTTTTCAGCCCTCCCGTAGTTATTTTTTTCACCCGTCCCTGGTGTAATGACACCTTACGGGTCAGTTCTGGGGTACCTTTGTTCTGCCCACTGTGTCTTTTGTGGGCTTTAGATGAAACCCTACATTTTGGGGTGTGGGGTATTTTCGTACTTGCCACTGCTTCCTGTTTTGCAGGTTTGTTTATATCGCCTAACCGTTCACAAGGAGGTTGGGATGAGGTGGTGGATGTTAGTACTCTAGTCTGTGACGTGGTGGTGGTCGTCATCGGTTCCTCCGTTTTCCCGGTGACCGGCGACGGCGTCTGCTTTGTTTTATCGGCGGTGCCTGCCGATTTTGAGATGTTAGTTTTTTGGGGGGAAGACATTGCGGTGTCCGACAAAGTGATGTTTTATTTCAATTTGAGATCTTATAGCTACGTTAATGTTTATGTTACGTTAATGTAAATGTTTATGTACTAATTTGGATAACAACAAAAATATTTTAAGCTTAAAATATGACGACTGCGGTGTTACTGTGATGGTGGTGTTCCTTGGGTTAATCCTCTGAATATTAGTTTGTGTCTCCGTTCCTGTGATGAATTTGTTGAAACCCTCGGAGCCAATCGACTGGGTTTTTTGCGCCGATTCTTTTGAGCCCAAGCTCGACTCTCTAGGACCAAAATTGACGGAGTTAGGGTCCGGGGGGGTGAGGTAACCCAAAAGGGAGGGGGGAGGGGGGAGGTTTCGCGGGGAGGTTGGGAGGGTTGGGGGGGGGGTCGGGTAGTTGGGGCGGGGGTGCAGGGGGGGGTAGGGAGAAGTGAAAAAGGGGGGGGGGTGGTACTGGGTGGGGGCGCTATAAGGCGGGGGTAGGTATGTGGTATGTGCCCTGAGAAGGGCTTTTAAGTACGACGGTGAGGTGGGGTTTAACTCCCTGGGGGGGGGAGGGTGTAAGGGGTGGGGGGGTTTGGGGGGTTACTTCAGGTCTGGAGAGGGGTCCTTATCAGCCAGGTACTTCGGCGGTGGAACCAGCTCTCTACTACTGATGGTTGTGGAGTTCCGTGAATTCCCTGATCAGCCCTTGTGCCTGTCTTCAGCGCTGCTCCTCCAAACTCCTCGAGCCGTCTAAAGTGTCTCCACGCCTGGCCGAGTCGCGGTGTTGGTATGCGACTATGACGCGATTGGTGTCATCGACGGCGCCAGTCTGGCGGCACGTGTAGACTTTGGTTTTTTCCGTCCGATTTGTATGGGAAAAATCCTACCTTTAGACGGCTATATCTCCACCGGGAGTTGATGGATCCTCAAGCTTCAAACGTCGTCTGGTAGAACTCGACGTCCTCTGCTCGTTGGTGTTTTGATGGTAAAAGAACTCCTCACCGTTATTGAGTTATTGTGGCCAGAGTTTGCCGTCCTGTAGCTCCTGAGTCCTTTGGGATATAGCGCCACAAACACTAATCCTGGGGAGTCGGACACTAAACTTTCACTGGGCAAAAACTGGGATGAATTTGAGCACTTTCACTATTTTTTATTATTTTTTTACGCGGAGCGACGTGGTGTTGGTGTCACGTATAGCTTAGTACTGGGTTAGGTTAGGTTAGGTTAGGTTAGGTTAGGTTAGGTTAGGTTAGGTTAGGTTAGGTTAGGTTAGGTTAGGTTAGGTTAGGTTTTTTTTTTTTTTTTTTTTTTAATTTTGTTCAGCCACAGGGAAAAATCCATCATGGACGACTGCGTGCCGTACAGCTTCAAATTTTGAGCCTGTACGGCACACAGACAGTGCCGGACTCTTACCGGCTAAAAACCTGTGTCTGAATAAGGTTCGATCCATCGATATTGAGGTCGATGCCTTTTTTATTCCGAAACAAATTGAAAACCAATGAAACAAAATTTGTGGGCATGGTGGTTCCTCTCCCTCCAATCTTACATTTTAAATTTTGTATACAAGTCTTATTAGTATGCCTTAATTAATTTTTTTTTTTTTTTTTTTTTTTTTAATGCTATAATATATTCAATATATTATGAACACTTCTTTTTTTTTTTTTTTAAACTAATTCACACTTTGTACTAAAACAAACGTTTCGATGGGTCCATGGAACATTGTCGCAATAGCTATTGCGGCAGTTTTCGTGTAATGCCATATTCGGCATCTACGACCCCTAATGCACCTAGTGATTTTTTTTTTGTGACTTTCCTATGATTATTTATGAAGTTACAAAAAAATACTACTTTATTCGAAACAAGCTACGGTGACTTTTACCCCCGGAATACTAACACTATATTGAATGCGAAAATATTTACCATAATTTTGTTCAGGTAACAGCGAATGCGGCTTTTTTCCAGGTAAGAGTTTTTAGTTGACAAGACAGTTATATCGAATACCAATATGAATCTTTTAAATCGACCACGTAATAAGTTGTTACCAGTCCATTTAATTATAATATGAAACACAATAGGTACTTACCTTTTTCAAAGTAAGGATTTTTTTCTCACAGACATGTGCATTTGTTCATACGTTAAATAGTTTTTAAGTATACCTACCTACTTAATAAATACAATATCAGCATAAAACCGTATGACGTATAGGTACTTGAAAACTTCAAAATTGAAAATATACAACCTTTCAAACGGAACGTTAGTCATAATATTATGAAGCTAATATAAGAAGTACCTGAACTTATAACATAAAAATGTTACTCACCGACTAGACAATCGAAGTGACATGAGACTGATGATATACCTGGGCTGATTGATAACTGGCCGAAACGACGAACTTAAAAAAATTATACGCAAAAAAAAAAAATTACATTATATTTTGGCATCTTTTTGAAAATAGAACGCCAAATTTGAATTTAATCGAACTGGTGCAATTTGTTTGGTACAATTCACACCTGGGTAACTGATTTTAAACGTGGAAGACAGAGCTGCGAAGACGCCCACAGGTCTGGCCGTCCAAATGAAGTCACGAATCCGGACATGATAAAAAAAAAATCACAAAATTGTATTGAATGATCGGCGCTTGAAGTTGCGAGAGATAGCAGAGATGGTGAGCATTTCATCTGAACGCGTTTTTAATATTTTGCACCAACATTTGGGAATGAAAAAGTTTTGCGCGCGATGGGTGCCGCGTTTGCTCACTGTTGACCAAAAGCAACGTCGAGTGGACGATTCATCGGAGTGTTTGGCGTTGTTTAACCAAGATCCTAACGAGTTTTCGCGGCGTTATGTAACAGTCGATGAAACCTGGATACATCATTATACTCCCGAGACAAAAGAACAATCTAAGCAGTGGACTGAGAGCGGAAGACTTGCGCCGAAGAAAGCAAAAACGGTTTTGTCGGCCGGCAAAGTGATGGCGACTGTTTTTTGGGATGCTCGAGGGATTATTTTAGTGGATTATCTGCAAAAAGGAAAAACAATAAATGGAGAGTACTACGCAAGCTTGCTGCAAAAATTAAGTGAAGAAATCCAGCAAAAACGACCATATTTGGCCAAGAAAAAAGTTTTGTTCCACCATGACAACGCACCTGCACACACGTCAATGGTTGCAGTCGCCAAACTCCATGAATTGCGGTTCGAATTGCTATCGCATCCACCCTATTCCCCGGATCTGGCCCCGTGTGACTTCCACTTATTCCCAAACCTGAAGAAATGGTTAGGTAGCCAGAGATTTTCATCAAATGAAGAAGTCATTGTTGCCGTGGACGAGTATTTTGAGGGGTTGGAGAAAACATTTTATCAAACTGGTGTAACGGCATTGGAGAAGCGCTGGACTAAATGCATCGAGGACGAGAAGGAAACTACGTTGAGAAATAAATTTATTTATTAAATAGATTTTTAAAGTTTTTCTTTGTCGTTTCGGAAACTTATCAATCAGCCCTCGTATGCTATAGGTTCTAAATGTGTTGGCTATAGAAATTAAAATACACTTGTTAATTTTACATAAACTGAACTTGAATTAGACCAAAATCAGTAACAAGATATTTTGAGGCAATTTCTGTGGATTTGCTTGGACCATTTCCATCGTCAGGAAATAGATACACTTATATTTGATTGTGTGCTCTGACTACTTCAGCAAATATGTTCTGTTGCATCCTATACGGAGCGCAACAGGTGCTGCTGTAGCGAAGTTTATCGAAAAGTGTGTGTTTCTAGTTCACGGTGTGTGCAAATATATCTATATGGATAATGGACCTCAGTTTATCAGTGCGCAGTTTAGGCAACTATTATTACGATATAATGTCCCAAACATTTATTATAATCCTCGGTATCATCCTCAGGTAAACCAAGCTGAAAGGGCGATTAGGAATGTAGTCACAGCAATCGCTTGCTATGTGAAATCTGAGCATAAAAAGTGGGATGAGCACCTTGTGGAGATTCAGTGTGCATTAAACACAGCTGTTAATGAATCCACAAAATGTTCACCGTATGTTTTGGTACACGGTAGGGAATTTATTTTGGATGGATCATTGTATCGTGGTAGTGATGTGCCTGTATCACACTCGCAACTACAGACTGATGATGCACAAACGTATAAGAAACGTTTGGCCCAACTTAATACAATTTATAACAAGGTGAAGAAACACTTAATAGTTGCTCACCAGCATAACTTAAAACACTATAACTTAAGAAAAAGGCACGTGGAACTTAAAGTAGGACAGATTGTTTACAAACGTACTTTTTATTTATCAAATGCTTCAAAGAAGTTTACTTCAAAGTTAGCTCCAAAATTTCAAAAATGCATAGTAATTGCTAAGAAATCATCTTTAGTATACACTTTAGCAGACGTAAATGGTAAACCATTAGGGGATTTCCACATTAAAGACATTTTAAAATATGATGACTGAAAGGTAAAGGAGATTGTATGAAAGGGTCTAAGTATGAATGAATTTTATTTTCTAAATTAATATGCGCGCAAATATTATAATTAATAAATGAAGTATGTAAAGGAAGTATAGTAGCATGGTCATGGTATTTTGATTAGTAATAATTAAGAAATCTGAATATTTTTAGTTACTGTTTGTTCATCATTCAGTATTTTTAAGGAGGGAGTGATAGGTTGTCGGTTGTTCTCTTAAGTGGATCTGTCTTATCTTTAAGGAGCCGTTCTGTCTACTTAACTTAACACTACTTAACTTAATGTTGTTGTGAGATGTGTACAACATATTTTACTTAAGATGTGAGTTAATATCGGTACCATAATATTAACTTACTGATTCATAAAATGTTGAATATTTTAAATATTTCCATTACTAGTGTGGAACATAATCCAAGTGGATTCAATAAACTTAAATAAATATTTGTTTGCTTTAACAAAGATTTGTCTTAAATATAATCTTAGTGTGAGAGTTTGTGATAGAGATCATTGTTGGAGAAGTTGACCGGTGTTCAACCAGGGTTTTGTTTCATCCTTCTCATAGATCTTTCTATCCATACTTTTCTAGCATACTCAACTTCTCAGTAAGTTTGCTGGCATTATCTTAGTCTTTAATGTTTCTTTTGTTCAGATAAAAGAATACAACAGAAAAATTTTATGATATAGCTTTCTACAAGTACCGTAAACCGTATTCACTAAAAAGTCTCTCAAATTAATTTACCGAATAAGACAGCAACACTCTGTTAACGTAATTGACCCAGACGTACTTAATGCTGTAAACAATAATTAACGTTCAATACTTTTACTAAATTTCTCTGGAACAAAGCCGTAATGTACGCTTGCGGTCACAACATATTGGCACAAAATGTGGCAATTTACAAATTCTTATTTATTTTCGTAACCGTAAAAGATAGAAATATGAACGTCTTATTGCCACTTCGAGTAAAAAATTAGCTTTCTGTTGATGTAGAAACCTTTACGATGCGCATCGTATATTGAGTTATATTGACAGTTTTCACGTTTTATTTTCTCCTGAACATTTTGATTTCTCCGGTTGCGGCTTTGTTCCATGCACCCATCGGTTTATATATGCCATTCTTATATACTTAGTATATATAATGTACATATGTTTCTTATACTATCTAGTTTTATTTCTTTTTATAGCTTCGCTTGCAACTCGCCGACAAAAGGACATAAAGTCTCCTCTGATGGACTTACTGTTCATCCAATCTTTTAACGTTGCATGAGTTATTGTAGTATTATGTTTTGATTCCAGATCAAATCTATCTTTTCCGTGTTTCGGGCAATCTGAAATGAGATGCAATATACTTTCCTCTGTCTGCGAGTCACAAACGCATGCCGCACTATCCTTACATTTGTATTTATATAAGTACGAAGAGAAACCACCATGTCCTGTTAGAATTTGTACCGTTAATGGGTCCAGGTCAATCATTTTTATAATTTTGTAGGACTCCACGATGTCTGGAAAAAACAACTTCGTGGTTTCTGCTGTACTATTTGTGGAGTATCTATTTTGCCACTCCTGCAGAGAGTTCTGTCTTATAGTGCGCTTAGCGTACGATACAGGGAGTTTGTCGTAGTCTGCTCTTGTTTTCAATTTTAGAGCTGCGTCTTTCGCTAATTGGTCCGCCCTCTCGTTTCCTGTGATTCCGACGTGTGCTTTCACCCAATACAGGGATATGTTTATATTGCTCTGTATTGCAATTCTTATCGCCTCTCTTATTTTGTAGGCGAGTGGGTGAAAGCCGGTGGGGCAACATATCAGATCCAGTGCGGATCGTGAATCGCTCAAGATGGTTACGTTTTTGTTTTTGGAGTCTCTGGCTATGTCCACGGCTCTTTGTAAGGCCAAGAGCTCTGCTTGGAAGACAGTGTTATAGTGCTCGAGTCTTAGTTTGGCTGTCTTATGTTCTCTTCCGTTTTTCCAGCACGACACCGCGGCACCCACCTTGTCCTGTGTTTTGCTGCCGTCGGTATATATGTAGAGGTGATCCATTTGAATGTCAAGATCTTTTTCATCCGTGAGAGTTCTGTAAGTAAGGTCTATTTGCTCTGAGGGGTGAGGGGCCTCCAGAAAGCTAATTTTTCTTTCTACTTCCCTGTCTGATGGCAAGTCGTTGAGACTTTCACCTCGCTTGGCGCGGTACAATGCTGCTGCCTCCTTCACTCGGATATCCAAGGGAAGCAGACCTGACAACAGCAAGGCCGCGTTCAGGGAAACTGTCCGGTAAGAGCGAACGATTTTCCTAGCCATACTTCTCTGAACCGTATCTAATTGTTTCCTGGTCATTATTTTATCCACTGCTGGGGCCCACGCGCTGGCTGCATATAGGATAATAGGCTCAATCACCGCCACGTATATGGTCCTAATAATTTCCGAGCTTAGCCCCCATGATACTTTCGCTGCCCGTGCCAATTGCTTGTATATGTTTATCGTCTTTTTACAAATTTGTGCTACATGACTGTTGAATGTCAATTTTTTGTCAATTATTAACCCTAGTATTTTAACCTCATCAACAGTGTTCAAAAAATTTTCTCCCATGTATAACCTTGGCTCGTCATATTTCAATTTATTTGTCAATATCATTAAATTTGTTTTATTAGTGGCAAATTTCAATTTATTCTCTAATCCCCATTTATAAACTTTTTCAAGCACAGGATTGGCGGCAGCTTGTATCCGTTCCGCGGATGGCCCGGAAAATACCAGGACCACATCGTCAGCAAAGGCTTGAACGTGAACGCCACGCGCCTCCAGCATGTCCAGCAGTGGATCAAGGAGCAGATTCCAGAATGTAGGGCCGGCTATCGATCCCTGAACACAGCCCTTGTTTGTTGTCTTCTCATACTCTTCTCCAGCGTATCCGACCTTCACTCGCCTGTCCTGGAGGTAACTGTTTGTCATTCTTCTAAGGTCCCCGGGGCAATTTTTTACAATCAGTTGTTTCTTGATGGCTGGCCACCAAGCGCTGTCGAAGGCCCCCTCTATGTCGAGCGATACTAAAGCAACAATTTCTTTTCTATATATCTTTTCCTTAATATGTTGAATCAGATCATAGAGGGAGTCCTCAGTACAGCGCTGGGGTACGAATCCATATTGTTTCTTGTTGCCCTGGGGAAGTAGGTGCCACTTTAATCGCGCTACAAGCATTTTTTCTAATAGTTTACCCAAGATCGATAGCAGGCCTATAGGTCGATACGATTTTGCTTGCGAGTAATCTGTCTTCCCCGGTTTCCGAAGAACAATGACCGACGCGATCTTCCAGATTTTTGGGAAGTAACCAAGACGCAGGCATGCATTCGCTATAGCCAGGAACACGTCAGGTTCCGCTTCAATGGCTGCAGAGCATATATCGGCAGTAAAACCGTCTGGCCCGGGAGCTTTCTTTATATTGAACGTTCTCATGTTTAGTCTTACCTCGGTCATTGTGAATTCCTGTTCTTTACTCTCATTTCTATTGTCAATATATTTTTCTTTTACTTCTTCACGAATTCTCGCTTGATCAATAGTATCATTTTGAGTGGAATCTTCCGGATAAAAAGTATTTGCCAAAAGTTCGACTGATTCCTTTGGAGTAAGAGCCGTATCATTGAACATGAGAGTCTCATCTTTATGCCATTTTTTTGTGTTATTGATAACCCTATACACTCCATCCCAAACGCTTTCTCTATCCTGCTTAGTGCAGAATTGTTTCCAACTGGAGGCCTGGGCCTCAGCGACCTTGGCTTCGTAATTTTCTTTAGCTGCCAAGTATTCCCTTATAACTCCCTCTCTTCTGCTGTTCGCCGCGTTTCTGATTCGCCTTTTTTTGGTTATCATTTCACTTTTAAGGTTCCCAAGCTCCTCGGTCCACCAAACAATCTTTACTTTTTCCGATTTCTGTGTCTTTTTTGGAATGTGCAGGTCACAGACTTTTGTTATTGTATTCACGTATTTTACTGTGATATCCTCTAAGTCCTTTGTATTGTCGATTTTTCTAATGTTTTCACTCGTTACCTGTGCCTTTCTTAGTTCCATTTTTAATTCTGAATTGACTTTTGTCCAGTCTGCCTTCTTAGTGTTGTATTTTCTCGTTGTTTTTCTACAACGTTTTTCCAGATTTTCTCCTAATTGTACGCGAAACGTTATAGCGTTGTGGTCAGAACTGGAGACGGTCCTATCTACATTCCAGTTATCAACAATCTGCATCGTATTTAGATTGCAAGTAGTAATATCTACCCTACTTTTATATTCCTTGACTCCCCGTATGGTTTCAAAAGTAGGTGTATCGCCCGTATTTAACACCTGCATGTTCAACTCCTCCAGGAATGTGGCAAGCTCTGCACCTCTATGGTTTTCCCCATCACTACCCCACCAAGTACTCCATGCATTGACATCCCCACCTATCAACAGATATTTGGATGAGTACTTATTATGGATTTCCTGGAGATGGTCGAGATAGGGAACCAAAGGTTTGTCTTCTTCAAAATACACAGAAACCAGCACTAGCTCTACATTTGAAGTCTTTAGTGTTAGAACCGCTATATTCTCCGTCGTGAGTAATGGGTCCTCCGAGATTTGTAGGCTGTCGTCAAACACTATGACTGCTGCTTTTACTGGTCCCTGTCTACCTCGAGTTTTCTGAACGATTCTCATACCAGGCTTTTGGTCAACTTCACCATTGGCACCTACGTATGGTTCCTGTACTAGAGCGCAGCAAATTTTTCTCCTGGTTGATTCTAGAATAAGCTCGTGTGTAGCCAAACGTTTCCGCTGCAGGTTGGCCTGAATGAAGTTGTACTGAATTTCCTGTACTGGGCCCTTAGCAATAAGCTACACTCGACCTCGCTATAGCGTCCCACTTTTTCTTTATGGGGCAAGTGAGGTCGAATGCGTTGTGGTCGGTTTTGGGCAACTTGGCTAGGTGGCAGTTTTTACAGGTAGCTATTTCTCCTGCCAGATAAGCAGGACACTCAGATCGCAGGTGTGGGCCGGAGCAGTGGCTACAAAGTGTTTCAGTAGAAGTGCAGAGCTTTTTACCATGGCCGTAACCAAGACACTTGGTGCATTGTATGAGAGGTGATTGGTCTCTGACTTGTCTCCTTTGTAGATCTATGTAAATTGCACCAGCCGCTATAAGTCTTTTGTAGACTGCAGGGGATACCTGTAAGATAACATGGTTCTCATGAGGGTTCCTTGCTCTACGTCGATACTTGATTGCAACTCGGTACTCTTCATCCGGAATATCTCCGATCAGCTGACCGTTTTGGCGTTTTAAAGCTGCAATGATGTCGTCATCTGTGTTGTAGGCAAGGAGGTCCCTCACTATCACCAGCGGATCTTTGTTACTGGCCCTTTGCGTTTGCAGGTGTTCTGACGAGCCAATTTTAGCTGTAATTTTTTCAATAGATTCCTCCGATCCACAGCTTATTACAACCTTCTTATTTCTGGCCTTCCGAATTCGATCTACGCGCACATCCCCGTCCTTTGCATCTACAACTTTTCTAATTTTTTCGAGTACGTCCTCGCTGGTGTCTTGTTCCTCCGTTGAGGTTACTATGATTGTGTGACTCGGGTTTGATGGACTTTGGTTAGTACGTCCTTGAAGCGCCTCTGCGTATGTTGTAAATTTCGCTCGTCCCAACTCCTCGCGAACATCCAGCTGAGCTTTTGTCAGGTCGTCGATCCGTTTACTAAAGAGGTCTAATTTTGAGTTGGTTTCTGTCGTTAACCGATTTTGTTTTTCAAATTCCTGTCTGAGGTTTACCTCCGGCGCCACCAATGGTGATGAATAGGGTCTAATGGCAGTCTGTTCTCTTAGTTTCCCATCGAGTGTTGCAACCAAGTCAAAGAGGCCTTGCAAACTTTTAATGACTTGTGCTTTGATGGTGGACTTTAAGTTACCCGATAAGTCCATTTGATACTTAGCGTCAGCTAAAAGCTTTCTCGCGGATACCATGTGAGATACCGCATCTTTCTTCACCGTTTCGGATCCACTTGTTCCAGCTGTAGAGTTGCGGCTGGGCGGTGTAGAATACATCGCGGAGTCCTTACAAGTCAACAATAACAAGAGAAGTTTCTAAAGGCCTGTCAACAGGCTGTCAATTTAACTTAGTCTAAGATTGGCCCCAAAAGGGGTAACAATCACCAAGTGTGTCAAAACAATAAGCACACAAAGGAAAAAACAAATTTAAAGATACAATGAAATGCAAGAGATACTTATGCTAATAAATCTCTATGTAGAGTTAGTCTAGTTCTCCTGGTCTAGGAAACAGTCCTATAAGTAAGAGATAAGAAAATAAAAAAGATAAATAAAAGAAAAACTTAAAAAAAAAAAAAAAAAAGAATTACTAATAATAATTAGACAATAGTACGAAAAACTTTTAAAACAATATAAAGGCTCTACCTAGAGACTCTGGTCACTATTGGACACTTAATCAGGTTCCGGGTATTAAACTTTTCACGGAAATATTTTTTCTATTTTTAAAATGACTAAGGATAAATGGATTATATACAAATTTGTCTCTTTTTATTACTTTCTACAATGTCTTTTGCATTCTCAGGCACCAACCTTATATCCAGTCTTATTTCTACATCGTGACGCTCAACAGAAAACACTGGGCACTCAAATAGGATATGCGGGACCGTTTCCTCAACACCAGGATCGCAGACGCACGATGGGCTCTCTTTGCACCTGAAACGATTCAGGTATTCGGAGAACCCACCATGCCCAGTCATTACCTGTGTTATGATGGCGCTGGCCTCGAACCTCCTGACTATTCTGTACGCCGCTACCGCATCCGGAAAAAACATTTTGGTGACAGAGGCTGTTGACTCAGTCTTATACCTGCGATTCCATTCGTCAAGCGTTGCCATACGAATGCCTCGCTTGACGAAAGAAATCGGGCAGAGGTCATAGTCCGGTCTCTTTTTTGACTTTCTTGCAGCCTCCTTTGCCAACTGATCGGCTCTCTCATTACCTTCCATCCCTGCATGTGCCTTAATCCAGTGCAAGGTGACCATCTTGTTCTGGTGAGATACTGATCTTAGGTTATCTCTGGCTTCAACTGCTAATGGGTGGAGGCAATTGGGATTTTTGACCGTTAGGAGTGCCGCCATTGAGTCACTGTATATGCCGAATGAGGACTCCCTGTGTTCTTGGACTACCCTTGTCGCTCGGCATATCGCCAAGAGCTCCGCCTGGTACACCGTGCAGTATTCTGGCAGAGCAAGCTTGATTGCTTTGACTTCGTTTTCACCGCTCCATATAGATAGAGCAGCTCCGACTCTGCCGTCAATCTTGCTCCCATCCGTGAATATGCAGATGTCGAAGTTGCCATTGCTGTTCATCTCCTCTTGGTTCGCCAAATTAACGAGCTCCAGGCTAGTGCGCTTCGCAGGATGTGGAACCTCAAGCGCTGAAGTCATACGCTCTACCTTCCTCCCTCCCAGCGCCCGCTGGGGCACCCCCCTCTTGGCTTCGTAAAGTAAAGCCGCCTCGCGGACTCGGAGGTCAAGGGGGAGCACTCCAGCCAGCACTAGTGCCGAGTTTAGGGAGACAGTGCGGTAGGCTCTACACATTTTCTGGGCGATACCTCTCTGAACCACAGCGAGCTGTTTAATAACACCCAGTTTGTTTGCAGCCGGAGCCCAGACGCTGGCGGCGTACAGTACTATTGGCTCGATTGTGGCCACATATATAATTCTAATGACCTCCGGATGGAGCCCCCAGGTTACCTTGGCTGCTTTAGACAACTGCTTGTAGACGCCTATTGCCTTTTTGCTGACGTTCAAGACATGAGTATTAAACGTCAGCTTATCGTCTATGGTGATACCCAGCAGCTTTATTTCCTTGCATATGTCAACTTGTATCCCGCCCATGCTCAGGCGTGGTGTGTCGTATTTTAATTTACGGGTTATGATCATCGCATTCGTTTTGTGCGGTGCAAAACTTAATTTATTCCTGACACCCCAAGCCCGAACATGCCCGAGAGCCGCATTAGCCCGCTCCTCCACTTCGAGCGCCGTCTCGCCGTCAAAGACTAGGACGACGTCATCAGCAAAAGCCTGACAATAGTCTCCTTTTACTTCCAGACTCTTAAGCAGTGGGTCTAGAAGGAGGTTCCAAAGAACGGGTCCCCCAATAGAGCCCTGGACACAACCCTTGCTGGTGCCTTTACTATATTGCTCCCCGGCATACCTAACTACTACATTTCTGTTACTCAGGTAGCTATCTATAACCCGCCTTAGGTTCACCGGACACTTTTCCTCAGCCAGTCGGAGTTTAATAACTGGCCACCAGGCGCTGTCGAAGGCTCCCTCTATGTCCAATGATACCAGAGCTATGATTTTCTTTAGATCCAGTTTATTTCGTATATGCTGCATTAGGTTATAGAGGGAGTCTTCGGTGCTCCTTTGTGGCATGAATCCGTACTGGCGAGTACTGATCTTCGGTAACAGGTGGAATTTGAGGCGGACTACGAGCATTTTTTCGTAAATTTTTCCCAACAAGGGGAGCAATCCAATGGGCCTGTAGGCTTTAGGGGAGGTGTAATCACCTTTACCTGGCTTTTTCAGCACTATAACGGTTGCCGTTTTCCAGGCTCTAGGAAAGTGATGGTAGGTCAAACACTTGTTTAAAAACAATAAAAACAGATCCGGGTCATTCTCGATAACTTGGCTGCAGATATCGGCCGTGAATCCATCCTCTCCTGGAGCCTTCTTTGGATTGAAAGATTCACTTGCACTCCTCAGTTCAGCCATTGTAAACGGTGGATCGCAGAGATCATCTTGGTCTCCATCGTTGACTCTTTCGGCTTTCATTCTAACGTTACGATGGTGAACATTATCATTGACAGTATGATCTTCCGGATAAAATGTTTCTGCAAAGAGCTTGACGGAACCCTTTGGATCCAGTATTTCACCATCGCTTTTAAGCGGCAAATCCTCTTCCCTACGTGTTGTTCTCCCTATGACCCTGTAAATACCTTCCCATACCCCCTCCCTGTCCTGCTTACAGCAAAACTCCTTCCAACTCCCGATCTGAGCTTTGGTTGCCTCTGCCTCATATTCTTTTTTCTGTTTCAGGTACTCTTGGACGACCTTCGATCTGCGGACTGGAGCAGCACATCTAATTCTTCTCTTCCTGGTAGCTACTGATTTCTTCATCTCAGCGAGTTCCTCGGACCACCACGGCAGGGTAAGTTCTTCTTTGGCCTTTTTGGTTGGCATTGAGCATTTGCATGCTTCTTCTATTGATTTGGTGAGGTTATCTGTGGCTTCATCTATTTCTTCTACCGTAGTAATTTTTTCTATTTCCAATTTAGTAAACTTGTTTTTCAGGCACGATTGGTTGAGCTTCTCACGAAACTTAGACCAATTAGCTTTTTTCGTATTAAATTTTCTTGTGGTTCTGGTGATTTTAATACCTTTTGATTTTTGTAAGCGGATGTTAAACGTGATGCCGTTGTGGTCCGAGCTCGTGAGACCTTCGTCGACTTTCCAGTCTTCAATCAGGTCTAGAATGTCAGTCGAACAGGCTGTTACGTCGACGCTGCTGGTATATCGTTTTCCTCCTCGGATCGTGTCGAAGGTCGGAATTTCCCCTGTATTTAGAATATTTAGGCCCAGTTCTTCGAGAGCTCCGGAGACTTCATCACCCCTGTGGTCGACCACTGCGCTTCCCCACCACGTGCTCTTTGCGTTGGCGTCACCTCCAACGATCCATTTTCGAGATCCAACTTCTTGTTCAACCCTCTTCAGGTGCTCCAAGTACAAATCAAGGGGCTGGTCTGGCTCGAAGTAGAAGGAGACGAGTGTGATCTCCCAAGCACTTGTCTGGATTCCCACTACAGCGATGTTGTTGGTAGTGAGTGTTGGATACTGTTTGACGTTTAAGTCATGATTAAATACGGCTATTGCCGCTTTTACAGTCCCGTCTCCTGAACCAGTGCCTTGGAAGACTCTCATACCTCTGTGACACTTCATTACTTTTGCCCCACCCACGTAAGGTTCCTGAAGAAGAGCTATGTCGACTCCACGTTTCTTTGCTTCAGTGAGTAACTCGTCTGTTGCTAACTTTTTTCGTTGGAGGTTCGCTTGTACTATTTGGTAAGGTATTTGCTCGCCTTGTGTGCCCTTAGCAATAGGCTATGGATGACCTGGCCAGCTCATCCCATTTGCGACGCGTTGGGCATTCGTGGCTAAAAGCGTTGTGCCCAGCGTGGTCCAGTTTTGCCTTTGTGCAGTTGCGGCACACCGGTGGGACGCCCGCCAGCCAGTCGGCGCACTCCGCCTTTAAGTGAGGCCCGCCACAGTGGCTGCAGAGGTCAGCCGATTCTTTGCAAAAACGCTTTCCATGTCCAAATCCCAAACAGCGTGTGCATTGAACAAGAGGGGAGTGGTCCTCTGCCCTAATGCGCTGCAAATCTATGTGGACAGTCCCAATCTCGATGACTCTGCGCCAGATTGTAGGAGACACGCTGACCACAACATGAGCAGTGTGTGGGTTTCTGGTTCTTCGTTTGTATTTTATTTCCAGTCTATTATCCTCGTCGTCGAGGCCGCGAAAAACCCCCCCATTCTGATTTCTCAGTGCCTTGAGAACGTCGTCGTCTGTGTTAATCACTAAAACATTTCTAAGAATCAGAAGAGGATCTTTGTTTTTTACTTCCTCGACGTTGAGGTCAACCCCTTCCTTTTCTAGCTTTTCCTTGATTTTATTTCTCTCCTCCTTTGTCTCAAAGCCCAAGATGACCTTTCTATCCCTTGCCTTTCTAACCTTTTCTACCTTGACCCAGCCCTCTTTTGCATCCACTGCTTTTCTAACTTTGTGTAGCACTTCATCTCCAGTCTCGGTGTCATCTTTGGATGTGACCACGACCGAGTGCAGGGTGCTGCGCTTTGGTGGGGTGCTTCCCTTTTGGGTTGCAACTACACTCGCGTAAGTCATATCCCGGTCAAAAGTTTTCCTATGTTTCTCTAGTGTCTCTCTCAACTCTTCCATTTTCTTGCTATTCTCTACCAGCAATCTCGAGTGTTTCTCAATTTTATCAGCGAGAGCTTGGTCGTCGGTAAATGTAGAGTCAGTAGCCGTAGTTTCTGGTTCTGCTCCGCAAATTTCTTGCCTTTTCCCATTCGGCTTTTTCGCCTTCAATTCTAGATCAGCCTCCTTTACGAGCTGATACAAGCGATCCACTGCCTTTAAAACCGCGTCCTTTATTTCGTTTTTTGTATTTCGCGAAGCGTTTATGTTAACTTTTGCTGCCTGTAAACAGGCTCGTGCTTCTGTCGTGCGATCGTCATATTTCGTATGTTTTTCCGGGCTATGGGTCTTAGAATTTTTCTGCGAGACTGTCAGCTTCTGTTTCGAAGTGGCAGAGGCTGTCTTAACAGCGGGTTTTACCGCCGAAGCAACCAAAGGAGAGGTCTGCGCATTGCGGGCCTCAAGTTCGCCAATGCTACGTCTCACGTTGAATGTCTGAGACAGATCCTCTGCCCCAGACCAATCAATCAATGTATCTGTTTTTAGGGGAGCCAGTTCACGACTACTGTCAGCTTTTGCGTCTGTCGCTTCTTTTCCCTTCGACATAGGCGTCCTAATTCCAACTCCAAACATGTTGAAGGAGGATGTACTGGTGTTGAGGTTAACACGTCTGTTACGCTATAATTTTGGCTCAAAAAAGCCAGTCCACTACTAAGTAAATAGAGAAATTAAAATATAGAGCAAGTTGGTTAAGTAAAAAATAATTTAAATATTCTAAAAATGAATATTGGTCAGTGCCTGCACAGAGAACAAATAAAATTTGGCTCAATAAAGCCACCAACAGTCAAAATTACTTTATTAAAATAGTAAAACAAAACTAAATATAACATAAACTTAATAATTAAATGAAAAGGGTCGGTAGATTTAAAGGGCGGTAAGTAAGGATGCCGGGGGTCAAAATGACAATTTACGACTGTAAGATACAAATACAAACCAACAACACCGTTGTTACAATAATTGTACGGAAATAAAATAAGTCTGTTTCTCTCTACGTAGAGTCGCTAAAGATGGTTAAATTATAATAAGGAAGGTCCTAATTGGTCCCCCAAGTCGAAAACCACGAAAAGAAAAAAGAAAAATTGGTTAGGTTAAGGTTTTTTGCGACTCTACCAACGAAAAACAGGAAGGGCTCTATGTAGAGTCCCAATAATATGTGAGAAAGAAAGATCTACCGAAGCCCTTATATATGTCGAAAACCGCATCCAGATAGGACTAGCGGTTCCTGAGATAACCTGGTTTCAAAGTTTCCAAGATGGCGGATAAAATGGCCGCCAAAAACTTTAAAGTGGGATATCTCCGTCAATTTAAAGGATACAGAGTTGCGGTTTTCGGCAAAGTTATCAGCCTAGTTAGCTCTAGCGTAATCTTCTAAAAAAGCTAGGAAAAAATGTGAGACTCTATATAGAGTTCAGAGCTCTAGGTTTGTCAAGATAGAGCCCCGGCCAACTCAACGCCGAAAATCGCAGCTCGCTCCGCCTACTAGGAGCCGAGATATGAAGGTTTAAATTTTTTCAAAATGGCGGAGTAGCTGTCAAAACCAGTTTTCAAACCTTCGTAACTCCGTCAGTTTTAGTCGTAGAGACCCGTGCTTGGGCTCTTTTGTCTCAGCGTGGCTTACTCTAACTTAATCCATCAACTTTGGCGCCAAAAAATTTCAGGCCTCCGATTTCGGTTTCACCATGCAGATAATGTAGGGGAGTCTCTAACGAGACCAATACAGAAATCCGCAATCCTCTACGACCCTCAGTTCGCCCACAATCCAAGTCTAAACTTTTCCAAAATGGCCGCCGAGCTGTCAAAACTCGGCGGGAAAACGGAATATCTCGGGTTCTATAAGTCGTAGAAGATCGGGGCTTTCGACAGGTGGCTCAGCGAGATTTTGGCTACAGATCGGAATCGGTTTAACGCAAAAATAATTTTTGGCGCCAAAATCAAGAAATACCTATATATTCTAAAAGTAGACTTAAAACTATGAACAACAGTGGAAACCGCAGCTCTCTATCCTGATTACAGCCCCAGTACACCCGGTTTTAACATTTCCAAGATGGCTGACAAAATGGCGGATTTCAAACAATTTCCGACTGGAAAGGCCTAGAGACTCGGGATTTGGGTTAATAGAAGCCGAGATAGTCACTTAAAGTTATTACAGTTGTTAAATTTTGTATTTTATGAATACTTTCTGAATTATTTAGGAAAATGACTAAAAAATCGATATCTCAGAAACTAGAAAAAGCAAAATTATAAATGAGGTGTTTAAAAATGTACAAAAATGAGACGCTTTAAAATAAATATAATATCAAAAAATTTTCATACAATTAATTTGAGATTTTGCCAAAAAACGGTTTGAACGAGTAAAATTTGTATATTTTTACAAAAACGGCTTTTGTTTTGTTAGTTGATTGCATACTGCTTTAGTACGCTCAATGTACGGGTCGATTTGCTGGTCTCCCTCGTAATACACGGACACTAGTCCAAGCTTTAGCGTACCAGCTTCCACCAGGACTGCGGCTTCGGTTTCCGTGACGAGCTGTGGATCATGGATGACTCTCAGCCCGTCACCGAAAACGATGATCGCTGCCTTTACGGGTTTCTGCCGGTTGAGGGTGCACTGGATGACTCTTGTGCCCGGGACTTGTTTAACTGTGCCTGTGGAGCCCACATAGGGTTCCTGCACCAGCGCTATTGCCGTCCCTAATCCCTCTGCAGCTTTCAATAGTTCCGCTGTTGCTTGCTTAGATCTTTGGAGGTTTGCCTGGATGAAATGCAAGCCCGTGTGCCCCCGATTACTCGGTAGAGCATTCCCCGGTACCACCGTGGCGTTAGCAGTATGCGATCCTGGACCGCGCTATGTTGTCCCATATTTGGCGTTCTGGACAGATGTCGCTGAACGCCATGTGGGGTGTGTTGTTAGTCTTGCCAGTCCCGCTCCTAGCGCAGTTCTTGCAGGAGGGCTGTAAATTGTCTTTTCTGGCTGGGCATTCCTGCCAGGAGTGTGCTGAGCCGCAATAATTGCAGTATTGCTCTTTCTCCTTGCAGAGAGCCTTTGTGTGCCCAAAGCCCAGACACTTTGCGCATTGTATAAGGGGGGATTGGTCCTCAACCACCTTTTTTCCAAGGCCAATGTGGACCGCCCCCGCCTCGATAAGGCGCTTATAAAGCTGGGGTGACACCTCCAACACTGGGTGACATTGAAGGGCGTTCTTAGCCCGCTTTCTATAGCGCAGTGTTGTTTTTTTGTGTTCTTCTGCCAGGCCCTCGAACAGTTTCTTGTTTTGGGCCCACAGATTTTCCAGGATCTCCTGGTCTGTATGATAACTCATAACATTTTTAATCCTTACTTGTGGGAGATGTTTTTTGGCCTCCTGGACTTTTAGAGTGTTGTTCGCGTTAGTGATTTTTTTTTGTATGAGTTTTGCACTCTCCGCTGACTCGCAACTTAGTACCACCTTCCTATTTTTCGCTTTTCGGACCCTATCCACCGTTATTCCAGTGGACTTGAAATCTAGGGTCGTTCTTATCGTGTCTATCACATTCTCCCCGGTCTTAGTAGAGTCTGTGGATGACACTATAAGCGTATGGTTAGGCATTGGTGGCGGTGGTTTTTTCACGGCCGCTGCGTAGTTAGTATGCTGCGGCGGTGGTCTTGAAATCGCGGTGAGCACGTCTTTGTTATGTTTAAGTGTGGAGTTCATCCACACCAAGGATTCACCGAGGGCCCGGGATTGGTTGGCCGCTTCCACCACATCCGCCCTTAGGGGAGTTATCAGCTCCTGTAGGTGTGTCGCGGCCTGGGTTTGCGCCATTTCCGCTCCCAGGCCGATAAATCCCGGTGCAGACGAGCCTCCGTTTGTGTATGCCACATCTTTTAATTCCTGCATTTCCCTTATGATGTCCCTTGCCATGGAGTTAGACTTCTCAGCTTCTTCCCGGGCTATCAACAAAACCTCGTCCTTTGTTGCAGGATTTAACTGCAGGATGCTTGATTTAATTAATAGTATTTCATCCCGTAAATCCTGAATGTCCCTTTTGATGGTCTTAAGGGACATTTCTACATCCTCAGAGGTTGATGATGGTGTTGCCGAAGGCGGTGATGTAGGTGTCTTCGTGGGTGTTCTCTGAGAGTCCTGCTTCATATAGTGAATCTCGTTGGCGAGGTCCACCAGGTATTTTTTGATGTCCTTAAGAGCTGGTTGTAGGTCCGTGTGTCTACAGGGAGACCGTTTTTCGCTCTCTGGGTGTTGTTGGAGTGCTGGCAGACTTTTTGCTGTGGCTGCGTCTTCTCGAATTTCTAGATGGACGGCCTTAACTGATTTGATGAGGCCGTCCATCTCCAATTCGAGCCAGCTCTGGACCCCCGTGACTGCTTTATGGGTCCCAGCCATTGCGTCCTTTGTCTCACTCAGGCGCTGCTCGAAAGCTTTCTTCTCCTCTTCCAGCTTTCGAGCGTGTGCCCGCTCCACTCGGACCATTTCTCTAGCTGCTCGTGTCTTTTCGACTTCGAGGTTTAGTCGATGACGATTTCTCGAGTCTGCTAAAGATAAAACCAACTCATAGAGGTTAGACAACTGTTCTACTGCTGTTGCCCGCAGTTCGCGCTTTAAAGTTTTTGATTGCTCAAGCGCATCCTTAGCTGTTAGGTAAAACTCCCGCGCCTTCTCCGTTGCCAGGTCTTTGGAGGCTCCGACGCGAGTACCTAACGGTGGGAGTAGGCTAGCTCTCCCACTGGCCTCGCTGTCGGTGTCCGACGTCCAGTCGTCGTCCGAAAGTGCCGTCTTCCCGCTGCCGTGCCAAAGACCTAGTTCGCGCAGATCTCCCTCTATCGCGCTCCTTTGTGTCATTGGCACTGTATCGTCTTTTGGCCGGTGTTCCAATATGGGCGCCGTGGAAATTACGACGCCATAGTGGTCCTTTCTGGCTGACGATACTGGGTCCGCGGTTTGTGGTACGGATGGGGCACGGTCGTCTGGTGTGTGTGAGGTGGATGGTTGGGACATCATGTGTGTTGGGGTGGTGATTGTTTGTGCTTGTTGTGATAGGGTCTGGTCTGGAAGAGAGGTCTCCACCAAGTCACTTGTTCCATCGCCTATGGATTTCCTGGCTATGGCCTGGGCGTTTTTAATGGAGACCGCCCTTCTCAGCCCTCCCGTAGTTATTTTTTTCGCCCGTCCCTGGTGTAATGACACCTTACGGGTCAGCTCTGGGGTACCTTTGTTCTGCCCA
>OX579655.1:18001650-18008331 GCA_951230895.1 Carpatolechia fugitivella | reverse complement strand
GAGCGCGATAGAGGGAGATCTGCGCGAACTAGGTCTTTGGCACGGCAGCGGGAAGACGGCACTTTCGGACGACGACTGGACGTCGGACACCGACAGCGAGGCCAGTGGGAGAGCTAGCCTACTCCCACCGTTAGGTACTCGCGTCGGAGCCTCCAAAGACCTGGCAACGGAGAAGGCGCGGGAGTTTTACCTAACAGCTAAGGATGCGCTTGAGCAATCAAAAACTTTAAAGCGCGAACTGCGGGCAACAGCAGTAGAACAGTTGTCTAACCTCTATGAGTTGGTTTTATCTTTAGCAGACTCGAGAAATCGTCATCGACTAAACCTCGAAGTCGAAAAGACACGAGCAGCTAGAGAAATGGTCCGAGTGGAGCGGGCACACGCTCGAAAGCTGGAAGAGGAGAAGAAAGCTTTCGAGCAGCGCCTGAGTGAGACAAAGGACGCAATGGCTGGGACCCATAAAGCAGTCACGGGGGTCCAGAGCTGGCTCGAATTGGAGATGGACGGCCTCATCAAATCAGTTAAGGCCGTCCATCTAGAAATTCGAGAAGACGCAGCCACAGCAAAAAGTCTGCCAGCACTCCAACAACACCCAGAGAGCGAAAAACGGTCTCCCTGTAGACACACGGACCTACAACCAGCTCTTAAGGACATCAAAAAATACCTGGTGGACCTCGCCAACGAGATTCACTATATGAAGCAGGACTCTCAGAGAACACCCACGAAGACACCTACATCACCGCCTTCGGCAACACCATCATCAACCTCTGAGGATGTAGAAATGTCCCTTAAGACCATCAAAAGGGACATTCAGGATTTACGGGATGAAATACTATTAATTAAATCAAGCATCCTGCAGTTAAATCCTGCAACAAAGGACGAGGTTTTGTTGATAGCCCGGGAAGAAGCTGAGAAGTCTAACTCCATGGCAAGGGACATCATAAGGGAAATGCAGGAATTAAAAGATGTGGCATACACAAACGGAGGCTCGTCTGCACCGGGATTTATCGGCCTGGGAGCGGAAATGGCGCAAACCCAGGCCGCGACACACCTACAGGAGCTGATAACTCCCCTAAGGGCGGATGTGGTGGAAGCGGCCAACCAATCCCGGGCCCTCGGTGAATCCTTGGTGTGGATGAACTCCACACTTAAACATAACAAAGACGTGCTCACCGCGATTTCAAGACCACCGCCGCAGCATACTAACTACGCAGCGGCCGTGAAAAAACCACCGCCACCAATGCCTAACCATACGCTTATAGTGTCATCCACAGACTCTACTAAGACCGGGGAGAATGTGATAGACACGATAAGAACGACCCTAGATTTCAAGTCCACTGGAATAACGGTGGATAGGGTCCGAAAAGCGAAAAATAGGAAGGTGGTACTAAGTTGCGAGTCAGCGGAGAGTGCAAAACTCATACAAAAAAAAATCACTAACGCGAACAACACTCTAAAAGTCCAGGAGGCCAAAAAACATCTCCCACAAGTAAGGATTAAAAATGTTATGAGTTATCATACAGACCAGGAGATCCTGGAAAATCTGTGGGCCCAAAACAAGAAACTGTTCGAGGGCCTGGCAGAAGAACACAAAAAAACAACACTGCGCTATAGAAAGCGGGCTAAGAACGCCCTTCAATGTCACCCAGTGTTGGAGGTGTCACCCCAGCTTTATAAGCGCCTTATCGAGGCGGGGGCGGTCCACATTGGCCTTGGAAAAAAGGTGGTTGAGGACCAATCCCCCCTTATACAATGCGCAAAGTGTCTGGGCTTTGGGCACACAAAGGCTCTCTGCAAGGAGAAAGAGCAATACTGCAATTATTGCGGCTCAGCACACTCCTGGCAGGAATGCCCAGCCAGAAAAGACAATTTACAGCCCTCCTGCAAGAACTGCGCTAGGAGCGGGACTGGCAAGACTAACAACACACCCCACATGGCGTTCAGCGACATCTGTCCAGAACGCCAAATATGGGACAACATAGCGCGGTCCAGGATCGCATACTGCTAACGCCACGGTGGTACCGGGGAATGCTCTACCGAGTAATCGGGGGCACACGGGCTTGCATTTCATCCAGGCAAACCTCCAAAGATCTAAGCAAGCAACAGCGGAACTATTGAAAGCTGCAGAGGGATTAGGGACGGCAATAGCGCTGGTGCAGGAACCCTATGTGGGCTCCACAGGCACAGTTAAACAAGTCCCGGGCACAAGAGTCATCCAGTGCACCCTCAACCGGCAGAAACCCGTAAAGGCAGCGATCATCGTTTTCGGTGACGGGCTGAGAGTCATCCATGATCCACAGCTCGTCACGGAAACCGAAGCCGCAGTCCTGGTGGAAGCTGGTACGCTAAAGCTTGGACTAGTGTCCGTGTATTACGAGGGAGACCAGCAAATCGACCCGTACATTGAGCGTACTAAAGCAGTATGCAATCAACTAACAAAACAAACAAACAATATCCTACTTGGGGGAGACACAAACGCTTGGAGCCACTGGTGGGGAAGCCCATCCGAAAACCAGCGGGGTGCCGCGTTCGTCTCCTTCCTCAACGAGATGGACTACCAGATCCTTAACACCGGCAACACACCGACCTTCGAGGAGTACCGACGAGGGAAATTATATTCCAGTTTTGTCGACGTCACGACGTGTTCGGCGCCTCTCCTCGGGAAAATCCAGAATTGGACAGTAAATCGAGAACTAACCACAGCAGACCACAACGCCATCACATTCACCCTGGAGACGGGGGAAAGGTATCAACCGGTTCCTAAATCATCTACCAGGCGTTACAATACCAAAAAGGCAAACTGGTGTGAGTTTGGTAAACATTTACGCAAATCCCTGGCGGAGGGGGGCCTAACAGTCGAGAAAATAAGGTCGGTCCAGAGTGGAGAGGAAATGGAGTCCATTATACAAGCGTACTCAAACTCTATTGAGGAAGCGTGTAAAAACGCTATCCCAGCTGTGCGTACGGGAGTGAGGAAAACGGCACCACCCTGGTGGAACAACACGCTAGAAGACCTTAAGGCGGATGTGCTTCGCAAGAAGCGCAGAATAAGGAATGCAGCCCCCACCAGGAAAGAGGCCGTACTGCATGAATACCATCTCGCCAAAGAGGAGTACCTCAAAAAATCTGTAGAGGCACAAACAGAGAGTTGGAAGGCATTTTGCTCAACACAGGAGAGGGAGAGTATGTGGGACGGTATATACAGAGTAATCAGGAACACATCGGGAAGACAAGACGACATGCTCCTGAGGGGTTCAGATGGCAAAACACTCAGCCCAGAACAGTCGGCCGAACTACTCGCCGAAACATTTTATCCCGAGGACTCTGTATCGACAGATAAACCGTATCACACACATCTCCGGCATTCCGTGGAAAGCACAACACCTAGCCAAGAAAAGGAACTGTCGGCTGACGATCCGTCCTTCACCGAAGCCGAAGTAGAGGCTGTGCTTAAAGCACAGAACCCTAAAAAGGCCCCAGGGCCCGACGGATTTACAGCCGACATCTGCGTCAGAGCAATCCGCAGCGAAAGGGAGATATTCATGGCAATCGCAAATAAATGCCTAGCCCTATCATACTTCCCAAAGCAATGGAAAACTGCTCACGTAGTCATACTCCGGAAACCAGGAAAGGAGGACTATACCCACCCGAAATCTTACAGACCGATAGGGTTACTATCGGTTCTAGGTAAGACTCTCGAAAAACTACTGGTGGGTAGGCTGCAGTGGCACCTTCTACCAACTCTCGACCAAAAGCAGTACGGTTTCATGCCACAGCGCGGAACCGAGGACGCCCTCTACGACCTCACAGGACACATACGGAAAGAGCTTCAAGCGAAGAAGTCCGTAATACTAGTCTCATTGGACATAGAGGGTGCCTTCGATAACGCGTGGTGGCCAGCTCTCAAGCATCAACTTCTGACCAGGAGATGCCCGAAAAACCTTTACAACTTAGTAAACTCTTACCTCGCGGGAAGAAAGATAACAGTACATTATGCGGGGGCATCCAGTGAGAGGAGCACGACGAAAGGATGCGTCCAAGGATCCATCGGTGGACCTACCTTTTGGAACTTAATCCTGGACCCCTTACTAAAAATGCTGTCAAGCGAGGAGGTTTACTACCAAGCCTTCGCAGATGACGGGGTACTGGTGTTCTCCGGAAAGTCCATACCCGGGATGGAGGAAATCGTCAACAGAGTTCTAAACAAAGTAGTCCAATGGGGGGACCAAAACAAGCTGAATTTCGCAGCGCACAAGACGAATGCTATGCTGCTAACGAAAAAACTAAAATTCAGCCCCCCTCACTTAGAGATGTCAGGGACAACAATAGCACTTGTTGACGAGGTCAAACTTCTTGGGCTCACAATAGACAGGAACCTCAACTTCAACTCGCACGTGCGGGCTGTATGTAAAAAAGCAACAGCTATTTACAAGCAGCTAGCGTGCGCGGCCAAGGTTACCTGGGGACTGAACAGGGAGATAATCAGGACCGTATACGTCGCCGTGATAGAGCCTATTGTTACGTACGGTGCGTGCGCCTGGTCGGAGGCAACAAAATTAGAAATGAACAAAAAGCCACTGGATGCGCTTCAAAGAAGCTTTGCGCAGAAAATCTGCAAAGCTTACAGGACCACATCTTTAACATCAGTCCTGGTCCTATCAGGCACGCTTCCATTGGACCTGCGTATCCAGGAGAATGCGGCATTGTACGAGGCAAAGAAAGGCATCTCTTCCACTTACCTACCACCAGGAAGACAGCTAGAGCAGAGAGTGAAGTTCATGGACTTCCCTCACCCTGCAACTCAAATAACAACTGAGTACGAGCTCCTGGAGGGTATGGATAGCGACACTCAAACAACCCTCCAAATTACTGGACCACAAATATATACAGATGGCAGTAAAATGGAGGGCAAAGTTGGAGCTGCCCTTACATGGTGGGAGGATGGAGAGGAAACCGCCCATGAAATCTTTAGTCTCGACCAAAACTGTACTGTCTTCCAATCGGAGCTGTACGCACTCCATAGAGCTGTCCGACGGGTAAAGGAGAGTGATAGGCAAGTGGCCAGCATATTAAGCGATTCAAGATCGTCGCTGGATCTGTTGACCAACCCTAAGCTCCTCCACCCCCTGGCCAAATCCATAAAGGAGAGCATCGCTCAGATAAGAGAGGAAGGCAGACAGGTGCGGCTATTCTGGTTACGAGCGCACGTGGGTACACCAGGAAACGAGAGAGCAGATGAACTCGCTAAAACAGCCGCGAGCAAAACGACACAAAACCCTGACTATGCAGCGGTCCCACTCTCATTCATAAGGAGGAAAATCCGTAACGAAACTGTCCAGAAATGGCAGGATCGATACGATACATCTATGACAGGTTCGGTCACGAAAGTGTTTTTTCCGGATGTGGCAAAAGCTTACCGCATCGTACGGGAAACAAAACCGAATCACCTCCAGATCCAACTCCTAACAGGACATGGCGGTTTCGGGGAGTACCTTCACAGATTCAACCTGAAGGCAAGTCCAGGATGCGAGTGTGACCCCAGCATCAGTGAGTCAGTATGGCACATACTGCTCGAGTGCCCACGTTTCCAAGTGGCTAGGCACAACCTACAACAACAACTACACACGGACTTGGACAAACACACATTACACAACATCATGGAGTGCAAAAAGTCGAGACCTAAACTCTTACAGTTTATGGAATCAGTAGTGGCTATAGCATCACGCCGTAATAGCACCCTGACTACGCCACCATCCTCAGATCCATCAACCCAAACCTCAGTACCACAAACTTTAGCACAAACAGCAACATTAACAACACATAAGCCAATCCCTGTCACAGACATCCTTGCACTAGCTCAAGAGGGTAGACCTGGAATCAAGCTTAGAGGAGTCGCGCTGTTCATGGACAATAACACCGAAAGTCTAGGGATAGCCTTTTGCAACGCCATGGCTAGAAACGTGAGGATTTCCCCCGGCCTAGGAGCTCTATTAAACGGTAGCACACGCAAAATCACCATGCGGCGCAAAGTGTTCGACCAGCTTCCTCAGGTGACAGTTGAAAACCACACGGGCAGAATAGTACGAAAGAATAATAAGACTATCGTGCTATTCCTCGCGTGTGACCGCATCACCGAGTTCGAACAAGTAAGCACGGTGCTAACAAACATAGAGAGCCGGGGAACGCCGGAAACAACTCCGAAAAAGATCAGTGTGGACGCGATGACCGTGGGGTATATTACAGGAGAAACAAAGGACTACGAGGGCGCGCTCCTGGCATCGAAGTATCACGAGTTAGTGATGTACGAGGACAGAGGCCAGAGCCTTAGTTATCTTTTGACCCAATCCCACCGACAAAGCACCACCACACAAGTCCCTACAGACTGCTGGGACCACCCGATTGTCAACCCGACCATCAGTGGGTCTGAACGTTTACAACAACGGGTGCAAATGGAGAGTCAGGCGTCGCAGAATACCACCAAAGCCACGAAAATCAATATTTTACACTCGGCGTTAGCGACCCTCAATAAGTCCTTCCAGGCTATTCCAAACATTGTGTCTAAAAAGATCAGGGCATTGAGAAGAGTTTCGTCAATGGAAACTGCGGTCGAGGAGTTCACAAGACCGACTCCACGTCAAAAATCCGAGCCCCCACAAAGTATCCGCACTCTCGCAGATAAAG